>CACRWG010005076.1:0-11780 GCA_902654985.2 Oryctes borbonicus
CTGTTTTGTTCACAGCATAATTATTAAAAGTTTTCTTCTCGAAATGACATGCAAATAAATGAGCTAATTTCAAAGTGCTATCGGCTACTTTCGCATTAGGTAGAAAATAATGAGTACATTTTGTTCTTTTAGAGTTTCAAAATCACTTCATTAGCAATCTAGTTTTTTGTCGAATATTAAATCAGTCCATTACCAAAATGAATACCAAAACGATGAAATGTTAAATAGGGGCACTGTTCTTAATAAAATGTAAATGAAAGGCAATTGCGAAGCACTCTTAACATTTTCATTGAACGAAAAAATCGATCGGAAGTAGTTGCGGTCTCTTAAAATCATCCACAACACGGTATTCGTGGCAAAATCAACCAGAACACGTTCTGGTCAGCTCGAAACAACCACAAAGTGAAGGTACCTGCAATATTTGACCACTGCAAGTTATAGCTATTGGGAAATGCCACAGCGCGTTAGACGATACTCAGTCACACGTAACAAAGAGAAAACTACAGAATAGCTTTTAGTTCTTTCATTACGGTTCACTCTTATGGTGTTACTTTTACATAACAAACATATATTTATTTAATAAAACAGGTATAAAATAGTAATATATAATTTAGTTCGGAGACTTGTATTAATTAATCAGTCTTTGTTATGAAAATTATAGAATGGCACGGAATTATTTATTTTTACAAGAACTATTGCCATGACATTTAAAGCTCCACACTATATTCTTAGAGCGACATTTGCACTTTTTATAGATACAATACGTTTACTCTCAGCGATTATAAATCTACAGATGAAAACCCAAACCTCAAGGATTTGGTAACGAACAGTTATAGAGTTATATACTCAAAAGGATAGCGTACATCCAGCACATTTGCTTTTAAACATTCGGACGCTGCGATAGCACTACCTACTGCTCGCCTTCGTCGCGGGAAAATGGAAAAATTCGTATTTCTCGAGGCGATTTTGACGCTTCGCACAGGTTTCGCTTAACAGCGCCAGCATGCCCGGTATGGTTCTTCCACCAAGGCGTCGGATTACCGAACTCTCGTTAATATGCTCGCGCTCTCCCAGAGTCAACGAATTTTCGCCTTTTATTTGTCAAAAGCATCCCCACATCTCTTTTGCTCTCTCGGACGACCAACCTATAACCGAAGATGGGAAAGCGCTTATCTGTAAGTGTTAATCAGCTACTCTTAATATGCTGTGCTACAGGCATAAATCTGTCAAGGAGTCCAACCTTCGTTCTCGATTGAGAAAGTCCTGATGGATTAATACTCATAATGGAAGCTAAAACATTGCTGGGAGCTTCACGTCTTCTATCAACATTAGGCACCCCAATTGCAATAGAGATTTTTGAGCTGGACAGTGGAACCATTTTTTGTGTCTGCTTTTCTTGGCAAGATTTAGAGAATTCTCTCGCAATATTGATGTTGCACTACATTATATAGAGCATGTAAATAACGTTTTGTTCTAAAATCTTCATCTTCGTAACTTGCTTCGCAGATAACATGAACATATTCATGGCATTCTAAGCACTTGTACGGGCCTGAGGTTTCATTTTAATAAATTATGCAATTTTTTCTATAATGTAAATTTTCAGGTTTTTAACAAAACAATAACCAAAAAATAATGCTTAAATGTTCATAAATGCTGCTCAAATGTTAATACATTATGATACGCCCGTGGGAATAGTTTACATGTGCAGTTTGAAAAAGTGCTCCAAGTGCTCTTGTGTTTTTATAGAAGCGTACATGTCACTCGAGCTAAATACGCAAGTTCGACATTTTGTGACAATTCAAACATAGCCCCATAAGAACTTGTCTTGGCTCGTTTTGCTCTAAATAAATCATATTCCTGCTGACAACTTTTCTGAATTGTCATTAAGCAATTCATACTACTAACATGTCACAAACATCCTGATTTAATCTCTCAACCGAACATTGACTTCGAGAGTGTCTCGGCTTTCCATGAGCAAACTTCATCCCAATATTGAAAATAAAGAGGGGCATAATACGGCTCCGATCATCATCGGTCATTGATATTCGCACGAATTGAAATATTGCAGGAACCATAATACGAATTTCGTTTTGGGGTCGTTTCCAAGCTAGTTACAATGCGTTGTAGTTGCCTTTGCCATAACACGAATAAATAAAAGACCACAACACGTTCTGGTCGAATTTTTCGCTCAATAAGCGTTTTTGGGCGTTCTAATGTACACTGCACATGCAAATCGCATACCAATTACAAATATACAGGGTTAAGTGAATTAAGTAAATTTAACAGTTCTTCATCAATTACTTACCAATGCTACACATTTATTTCTATTAATATGTAAGTAAAAATTCAAGTTGCTTATGGTTATCTCCATAGTTCCATGTTTAAAAACTAAACAGCAAATGAAGGGCTTTTTCTTTTTACTGATATTTCTAAAATAAATATCAGTAATAGATGAATAAGTTTTATTTAGATCTAAACCTTAATTGTGGTAACTATCAATCTACAGAGTACAAATGTAATTAGTTCGAAACAAGTTTTCGTTGAACTTCTTGCAATATAGTCTACACGCTTATTAGTAAAACAACAGATAGAATATTAGACCTATTAGACACGTACAAGATGGGCCAAATTCGTTACTTTTAATAGGGAACTTATATTTCTAAAGGAATTAGACAAAAACTGACCTAAGCTTCTGGAGCTCGATTTTAAAGAAGAATCGATTGATGAAATCCCTATTTTTATATCTTCCTTAATATAAGAGATACGGAGCGTTTTCTTAAAATGTGCAATTTTTAAAAACCCTTGTAACTTTTTTATTTGAGAAAATGCTTGATTTATATAAAAACTATATTAGGGCGCTTTTTGACGCAGAATTCAATGCTCTAATTTTTTTTTAACTCCTATTTTTTGAGATATTATCAATACTTGTGTTTTTATATGGAACATCCTATAAATTCTTACACTATTGAAAAACATATAAAATTACCTTTAGAATGATATAACACACTTGATATTTTATTTAAATAATTTTTAAATTATTTGTTTTTCTTCATTTCACATTATTTTAAGATGGCTATGGATGGTAACTAGGCAATACACGTATTTATTTTATATTGTCTAAATGTTCCAAAATGTCAGTTTTCATTAATATTATTCATTATCTAATAATTCAAAAATGTATGAAAACTATGAAAATACATGTTAAAGTGTTTTATAGAAGCAGGTGAAAATGAGGAAGCTGCATGTAACATTTACTATGTGCGATATCCTGAAAGACAACAACCATTCAGAAACATTTTCTCAAGGTTAAAGAAAAATGTAATAAATTTTGGATGCTTCCAAAAGCCGAGACCTAAAAATTATGTGGCTCAAAATAGAGACAAAGAGTTAAAGGAAATTGCTGTTTAGGGGACACTGTAAATAACCCAACACATTCCACTCGCCTTCTGCCTTGTTGAAATCTTTTATTTGCTTATTTACCACTATCCATAGCCATCTTAAAAATAATGTGAAATACCAAATCTGCACTTGTCTGATTATATAGCACAAATATTCAAATATGGACTAGCTAAGAATAATGGAGCTATAGAGAAATTAAAACCGTTAAACGTAGAAATACAAGCAATATGAATAGTTTGTTTGTTTGTTTGTAACATTTCTAGCTCCATTCAGTTGCTTAGCTGCCTCCCTGAACGCTTTTTAAGAATATTCAATCGTTGTTGTCACGAAAAGAAGATAACAATTACAAAAGTAAATTAGGTGCGGAGGCTTCCCTGACAAAAATATCGAAACATCTTTGACAAAAATATTCCACACCGAGAACTAAAAGGGAAATCAAGCAAAATTCGAACGCTGCCCCTTATACAATGACTTAGTGTTAGATAATGGTATTAAAACTAGTATTATGGAGGAATCCGGAAAAATAAGGACTACTATATTCCGTAAAAATATACAAGGTGCCCCATTTAAATAAAGAAAGTTAAGGATATTTCCGGCTGAACCGCAAGTACAGTAACAACAAAAGATTCGACGTGTCCTACAAAGTTTCATCAATATTATCGTTTCCGTTAAAAAGTTATTTGTTTGGTTCCACTTTATCCCGGTCCTGCATGTAAAATTCAATCAAACAATTGTAATTACTGCTACTAATAAAAAAAATCAAATGAACAGAACGCTGTCTGAATTTGGATTTATTCATAGCTCAAATTTTAAAACCGTTATTTTGCTTTTTAATAGTTCATATTAAATTAGATATCACAGATAAAATTAAATATTTTTCCATTAAACCAGCTCTCAAATTACATTATTTCTCCCGTGAAACAGCACGTCTGTCGCTTTGACGTGTTTCTCGTTAGCCAACAAGCAGGAGGTACAATAAACATGAAACAAATGAAGTACGCATACGTAAATATAGCATAAAAAGGTGCAATATTTACATACAATTACAGCGCGAATTATCTTTGTAACTGTAGTCTTGTTGTGTTTAGTTATTGGAAATTTATTATGGTCAGCGAGATTCATGAAATACGTATACGAAGAGGCATAGAGCATGTACACAGTTATTTAATTAGTACCTCGTTTGATGATGTTTGCTGATATACGGGATTATTCACAATTAGAGAAAATAATGTGTATGTTTAGGACTGACTAATATGGCGTTTTTTGCTTGGATACGGCTCGTGAAGTTAATATTAATTGTTGGCTGTATACAGTTGCTTTCCATTAAAGACAAATTAAACATTCCGTATGTAAAACGTTTAAAAGCGAAAATAAAAATTTAAATAAAATTCATTTTGTTAAATGGAAATATGCATTTTCTGTGTAATCTTTCCTGGCGGCTAATAAAGAGATGCGCCGTACTCAATAGGTGTAAAAATAAATATGTTAAAAAAAATTGGAGGCAATTCCCGGCGTCTCTTGAACGCCTTATCTCAAGAGTTTCCGGCCTAATACGGAAGCTAGTAGCTTTTGTCAAATTCATCTTTATTTATAGTTCCTTTGTAAGTCTATAATACACTCTTTCCAGCGATCCTCCCATCTCTTTAATCTGTCCAAATAATAGCTGGAATCTCGTTGTGTAAAATAGACGTTTACGAATGTGATTGCCCCATTCGATGAAACCCTCCCAACGAAATTTTGAGCTTAGGAAACAAGAAGATGTCGCAGGCGGTCAAATCCGATGGATAGGATGGGTGGTCTATCAGTTCCCCCCAGAACCCCAATTAGTGAACTATTGCTGTGGTTGCCACACTAATGTGTGAGACGGTGTATTGTCTGGATTCAGATGCGGCTGCTCTTCCGCAATTTCTGCCTTCAGCTGCCAAGTAATGATGCATATGCCCCGTTATTGTTCTTCCTTTTTCATGACTACCCCCAAAAATAGTCACTTTTTCTACCAATAGAACAGTCTTCGCCTTTTTCGGAGCCGACTCATCCTTCACAGTCTACTGTTTCGGCTATACTGGATTATCCAAGTTTCATCTACACTTACTAGTCAACCTCAAATCTCCGAATTATTTCTCAAAATGCCCACAGCGTCCGCTATCTTTCCAACACCATTTGGTGAACTTTACGATGTTATCGGTGGTTATTGCAGTGATTAGCCAAGTTTAAATTCAGCTGCGCAATCTTTTTAATGTAGCAAGTGATGATGTGGAATCTTCGTAAAGAGTCTCACGTCTATCTCAGTTTTAACTTGCGTAGGCGGTTTGCCTTTCAAATGTTAAAATTTAATGCTTCATATTCGATTTTTTCCATTTTTACAGAAACACTCGTTGACTCAAACGACCGTTAAACAACAATACGTGACCCTGCGCTGGTTGCTAAATTACTTGCAAACTAAATGAAATTTTAATTATGACTACTTACTTTAAATTGCTTATTTTTAAATATTTAATAGGTTCTCGAGAAATTAAACAGTCATGGTCCAAAAAATAAAAGAATTAGTTTTAAAATAATAACAATTACAATATTACAAATATTAAAAATGTTACAGTGAATAGCAACAAATACAAATATATAAAAATACGACTTATTATTGAAGATGAATATTAACCCTGCTAAACAATTGAGATCTGCAACAAAAGAGTATATAATTTAAATTACTCAGAGCAATAGGTTTAAAGTAACTGTGAATGTGAAAATAAACAAAAGGATATGTATGTATGCATGCGATTTATCGGATGATAGGTGCGGTCCGTTGGCGGGAACTGAACAGCGTTTTCTCACTTTTCTGGTGCCGATGAAGGCCCTGGCTCATGGTCTATTTCACCTGCCACGTGATTCTTTTATACTCTCCACCGTGGGTCTTCTGGTCACGATAAAACGCCAAATACATTTACTTCTGTCAGATAAAAGAGATTAATTACTCTTTACTTGTCTTTCTGGGCAGTTGGGGCTTGATACAGCCAACCACCGATGCTTAGACGTTAGTGATACGTCCTATTGTCTAGAAAACATTCTTTGTAATAACCTTATAATACTTGGGTGGGGGTGACATCATCCTATCCCTGAATTGGCGTCACCCTGGACCAATCACAGAGCCATACAGGAAAAAATCAATACGTTTCTCTGAATTACGCACTTGCTTTTTTCTCACTTAAAAATATGCACTCAACAAACAGGGGTGAACTAAATAGTACTATACATTTAAAATAAATACATTCAAGAAAAGAAATAGCTGAAATCAATTTTATTATATGAAAATAAATAAATATTAATTAAAGTTAAAATGGACGACCCGTTACAGCGTTCGCTATTATGTTACCAGCATATTTTTGACAAGCGACGCCATCTTCAAGTTAAAGCTAATATCTTTTCAGACTACCCTCATATTTTTTTGCCAAAACTTCATTTTTCCGAACCAGTACACGAAATGCAAGTTTTAAATAGACGAGTAACAAAATTAAAGAACCTCCTGAGTTAACCGTTCTAGCATAATATGGAATCGACTTCCTGTTTCGTAAAGGAGCGTTTACCAGTAAATCTTACTTATGGAGCCTATCATTAAAGAAGATATATTAGATATGTATCCAGTGGTATATTATGTATTTATGTTGATCAATTAATTTTAAAGAGATTATGCAATTATACATCCTGCTATAAATTAAATTATCCCAAAGTTTGTTGCTATACACCTGCCAATAAGAAGCGTTATTTTATGAAAGAAAAACAGATGAAATTACGTTTAATCTATTTTCTTCTATAAAATTATATTTTTCAATTTAGATACAAAAATTATAAAAATCTAGATGTAAGCGAAAATAGTTCAAGTTTAAAGTGAGTTGTTCTTAATGAAGGTACTTTCCTAGCAAGTTTAATAATATCCGGTCATAGATAATTTATTATTCAACTAATTAAAAAAAAAAAAACGAAAAACACAATTAGTTAATCAAAAAGCTAAACAAAGAATTCTTTTTAACTAAGATAACATAGGAGCTTGATGAGATTAATCCTGGTCATAATATTCGTTTTTGATTCAATTTCTACACAATAATTACGTCTCATAATTGAACAGAGAATTGAGCATAGAGGATACCTGGTGATTTACACTGCCGTTCAGAGAAGTTCGGTCGGTTGATAAAAAACATGAAAAGGTTACAGAAACAAACGAAACTAAAAACAAAATGCAATTTTATTGTATGTACAGGTAAAAACGACAAAAATAAATAAATAAAAAGTTATTCTGGCCTAATATAACATACTGAACATTATTTTTTTTTTCATCGAAAAAACCTCCTTTGCTGTTAATCACCGCTCGAACTATTCTAGGCATTCTTTCGAGAAGTTTTGTTAAAATGGATTGTGGAATATTAATCCATTCATATTGCAGAATATTCCGTAAATGTTCTTGTGAAGTTGGGCATATTTTTCGGATCCTCCTGTCCGGTTCATCCCACAACAACTCTATAGGGTTCAAATCTGGGCTTTGTGGGGGCCATGTCATTACTTGCAGGGTGTGCTGTTCTTCTTGCTCCTTTAGATAGTTCTTACACACTAACGCAGTGTGTTTTGAGTCGTTGTCATGCATGAATGTAAAGTTACGCCCTATTATACGCAATCCTGGTGGCACTGCATGATTCTGGAGTATTGCAAAATAATTTTCCTTCCTCATTACACCCTGTACTCTGCATAAATTTCCCGTCCCAGCAAAGGAGAAACATCCCCACACTAACACAGAACTACGCCCTTGCTTCACTGTAGGCACAATGCAGGTCGGGATCACTTTTCGGTTTTAGATCTTCGGACATAAACTCGTCGATTTTGCCCAAAAACCTCAAACTTTGACTGGTCATTCCAAAGCACGTGTTTCCAATCATCTAACGACCAATCTAAATGAGAACGGGCCCACTGTAGCCGTTTTGGCTTGCCACGTGCCATTTTGAAGAAAAACGACAGATGCACACCAACACACGTTTAACAGTAAAATGAAGCAAATTTATATCTTTACGCCCGTGATAAATAAACAAGAGTGATACTGCGGTATATTTCCTAAATGTATTGTTCGTTAATAATCCCCAAACGACCCGTTCCAAAAGATCGGTACTTCCGAGAAATTCTTGGAATGATAATAAAAGGGACTTTATTGTGGTTGTCGCAATATTTCTACTTTACATAATAATTAACGGCTTTAATCCCTTAGAAACGAGTGTATGCTTAATATTTTTGTAATTTTATGTATTAATAATTGTATACAGTGTGATATAATAGATTTTTATTGTACGACCGAACTTTACTGAACGGCAGTGTACATTGGTTCAATAAAGTGTTTTATTTACTGCAATATTGAATTTACATCAAAGCTACTAGGGCTCCTTCTTATCTAATTGTTGAATCTGTTTCTATTCTTCATTTTGTATTCATCAAATTGAAGATTTATTGGAGGTTCTTTATAAAATAAATCATACATGTTATATTTTAACAAGAATAATGAAAAACATTAATGTTGATTGATTATTTATGACGGTAAAACGTAAATCTGTATATTCATTAATAAACAGCATATAAGATAAAATTCTTGTATATCTGATTGTGAGTAATTTTCAATGCTGCGAATTTGCAGATTAACCCTACATTTCCTTAAGGACCACTTTTATTCACGCTTAATTAATTAATATGCATTACACGAATGTGTATGTGCATTTTTTCCCACAATCGTTAATAAGTTATATCCATAATTGCTAATACGTAATCGCTAATTAATCGTAAATTAAATACCTACTATCTTTAACGTGTAAATATCCTCTCTATCTCTCGTTCGGCTATAACGAATTCATTTTATACATAATTGTGAGAACCACCGTTTGATACTCCATCATATTACACAGTAACTTATATGCTGTACAGTACCGAACAAAACTGCGCGAATGAAAATCAACAAAATGGTACGAAAGTGAACCTTGTTACTAATTAATATCTTATTCTTTGCTCGCAAATTATTCTTAAAGGACAGATTTAAAAATAATAAAATTTTTGAATATTGCTTCTGAAAAGCCCCAGTATCGCAGACGGTTGGCGCAATGTTAGCCCCCGATCACGGATCGCTTGGCTCGACGTTGGCAGCGATGTGAGTATTACGTGAAAGTGTGAACAATTTACATTTTTGGCCGAACGATGGTTCGCAACGTTCTCGTATGGTTACCTGATCTTTGGGCGACTGTGGCTAACCGTCACGGACAACGTTACGTAGAACGTTGTACCAACTAATGGCCAATCGTCAACCAACCAATTGTGCTACTGGGGAGTTAAAGCTATTTGAATAAGTTGATTGTAGCAGAAGTCAATACTAGCTTCCGTAATTTAAACGAAGCGTTCTGTCTATACTTATATGCACATTAGCGGAAGATTGACTCCCATCCACTAACTTCTGTATAAATACTAATCACATAATTTGTCGGAATATTTGCAACAACGATCAATAAGGGCGGTAAGGCTTGGCTAACAGCTTAATTAGCCAAAGAATTAATAAAATTACTAATAAACTTAGACTACAACCAAACCACCATCTACAGACGTGCGTTTCGCCGTGAAATAGTTATTACACGGCGAAAAAAATAAATAAATGGTAATGTTGATCGCAGTTCGCGATGTCTGGGATCTCCAGTACCAATTGTAGAGGTACTTGCAAACGTGTCTGCTATTACTTTTACAAACCTAATGCTTTATTATGAATTTCCCTAACGATCATAGTTAGCTTAATGAATGAAATATTTTTTGACTAGGCTTTATATAGAAACAAAGCACTTATCGAATAGTTACCGAATAGTTACGAATTCCAGTACCTTAGGCCAACATGAAATCAGGCTCAACTAAGAAGAACAGCATCCAAATCTCATATCTAAAATTACAATGATGCAATTTGAGAAATTATTCTTAAATAATTGATGCTCTACTTCAGACACCCTCAATCAAAAGTGAGTTGCAGACTTCGACTAGTGGCAAGTCTGCTACCTACTTTCCACTGACGAGCCGCAATACGGCTAACGCGCGTGGTGAATGTTGGTAGCTTGTTTCATTATTATTATAAAAGACGTTTCAAGAGAAGCAAACTTTTTAAGAATTGATTTTTCTCTGCAAAAATGAAAGATAATAAACAAAACAATATCATCGTAGGTGATAGTGATGGCTACATACTTAGTGAACACGGGTGCACAGTAGCATATAAAACACGTATTCATGTCGAAAATTTTACAAGAAAAAAATCAAATAATACTGAAGCGGAATTATAAATAAAATAATTTACAATTTAAGTTTGAGTCAAAAATTAAGATTGAAAATTGAAAGTCTTGCATGGAAGACTTCGCAATCGGATAACCGCACCGAATATTGCAGACAATCGGAGGAAAGGATAACAGTTAATGTATGAAAAGTAGATCAATGTCAAAAGCGAAATTTAGAAAGGAACATCATCGATAGTACGACAGCACAAAACGTAATAGAATTAATCAAAGATTCTATTTGAATACTTCATTTGATAATGAGGGGTTTGGAAATTTTCCTTCAGTGGTGTACACATACATATGTAGATACATACATGTAAGAATCCCCGTGAACTTCATAGAAACATGCATGCGGAAAAAAGCGACGTCCCACTTGAGCAGACACGTAAAAGAGCAGAGAAACGCTATTTAAATTGAATTAACTACATTACTGCGACTAACCGCAAACCGTTTCCGATGTGTACCATCATGGAAAATAGTCGCACATATGAGCTGTGAACTGGACATTTTTTCCTGCATGAAATAAGCTGAATTACAGAAATTGCAACGTACTCACCTATATTTTGCAACCAGGTAACAGATCTGCGATGATATCGTATCGTAAACAACGTGTATCCAAGTTACGTAACTGTTAAATTTGCATAACTATTCAAAAATATATGGAGCAAATTCTATAGACGTACATATTGCATCTTTCATAAGCTAACTTCTTTAAAATGCAACTAGTTATTAGGTTGAGCTGTTCAATTGTTTGAAACCGAGGTTTTCCCGGTAAAGCAATTTTATTGAATTTACTCGATGCAAGAATCCGAAAAGAATTTTGTCTGACTTGAAAATTAGTTCTACTCACCAACAAACAGTGTTTATCTAAGATTATAAGCTCCTGTAGTGCGAAATAAATGGCTACATTCCATTATTAGAACCACTTTTACGGGCCAGTGGAAACAGTTTTCTTTTAAAAATATAAATGTACCCATATTTAATTATTTTTCTTAACAACTTGAAACTTCCACACCAAATAGAAATATTTTACAATTTTGTTATTCAAAGAGAAATTCATAT
>CACRWG010005077.1:0-11753 GCA_902654985.2 Oryctes borbonicus
TACTGGTCTTATAAAGATAGCTTTAAGGCAGTTGGCAGATCTCCAACCGGACATGTTATTTAAGATAGGTTAATATTCTATGTAATTGACAGAAGTATTATCAGAATACATGGATAATACATAGTGGAAAATGATTTTGTATAAGTCACAAATTTAAGGATGCGAAAAACATACAGAACAAACCAACCAGTTTGATTATTTTTATTTCTACATAAATTTAATTTAGTTAAAACTAAACGAGTTCCGGGTTTGGACCGTGTCATACTCAAACGAAAACTCGACGTTTCGTCCGCAATCATATGAGGCTTCTTCAAGAGAAAGAAAAGTGGTAGGCAACAGTTAGCACGGTAACTCAACGCCAGAGACGAAACCAACTGAGTGGGAAGCAGTTGATCACGGTAATTCGGCATATGAACTATACCAAAGGCGAAAGCCAATTGCGAAGGTACGAAGGGGGCCACACGCTTTTATGCCAGCGGTGGACAGGACCTGTCGCTACTAATTGAGGATTGGTCGTTCCCATATGTCTAGGACTCTCTAATTGGAGAGTCCATAGAGATCCTTAAACATCTTAGGATGTCGATAGAGACCATCTGGGAGGGATCAGGGAACCCCCTCGCAGACATATGGGAACCCGTCATCCGTAATGGCCAATCCTCGACTAGCACAGATCCACGACACCCAACCAATCAATGCTGCTCTCCTCGTGTCACCGCTGTTGGTTTTTTAACTATTTCCTACCACCTTTCCTACTCCTGAAGAAGCCTCATATGATTGTGGGCGAAAAGTAGAGTTTTCGTTCAATAAAAACACTGTCATGACTCTGTCCGAACCCGGAACATGTTTAGTTTTAGCTGATTCTAGCCGTGGAAATCCAAGTTATTATTTCAAGTTTAATTTAGTTTGTTTATTTATTGTATTAAAAACAAATATATAGGCTATGTATAGTTTATAAGCATCAGCGTATAAATATAATACTAAAAAGTTACATTCACAAGTCAATTTTAAATAAACGATTTAAGTAAACCTGCGGAATCGGTACCTAAATACACATTCTACGCAGACTCTACAAAATAGAATATGCATTTACTAGACACAGACTCAACATTGTTGACATTTCTCTGCTTCGTAAAATTTAATATGCATACATTTGTTGTTACTAATTATTATAGTTACACTTACTAATAGAACCTTTTTAAACAAAACATATTCTCTATCTTTCTATGTTGTGTGCGAATTTAAAAATTGACTTTCCAAAAGAAAATCGAAAGCGTTTATATCAAGTTAGTAGCACTAGTCCTTATGTAAGCCTAAATAAAATTAAAGAAGGGTACTTCAATGGATTTTCAAATATCCACTTTTGCTGCACTACTACTACCCTACAAAATAAAATCCCAAATAAATTTCTTTTATACCTACTCTGTGTTCTAGCAATTTCCTTTTTACATCTTATAAAAAATATGGATATACACAAAAATGTTAGTGACTAATTAATTGAATTAATTAATAGGCATGCACATTTCTCGGGTACCGATTCTGCATATTTAATTAATTATTGAAAGTTTTGTGTTAATTTTTTTTAATTTAGTGAATCTTTTAAGTTGACGACATATTCAGGAACAATTATTTTTTGTAATTTCTGAGGTGACATTTTATTGGCTAAATCTTGCCCGTTTAGTAACTTTTCGAAACCATTTAGGGACGTTTAACTTCAATCATCACTATCGCCAGCCAACATAATGAAAGAAATCTTCTACTATCATACGCCGTTAGAAAATTCTATTCAACAATACAGATTTTAAAAGTGGTTATAAACATTAAACGGTAAAATTATAATTTATATAATTAAAGTAACACACATTTACAAAATCCACTAAATATTTCACTAATTCGCCCACGATAAAGTGTAAAATAACATATCGCAGTTTATGTAAATTTATTGAAGGCAAAGGCAAGGATATGTTACAAAAATTCTAGAAAAATCAAAACATAGAAGAACAATAACTCTCTCAGTTGAGTGTAGGCTTTCACGACCGTAATCCATAGTAGAAATGTCTTTCGGATGATGTCGTGTAGTTAATATTTTACTTGACGATTCGCTGACCATCCTGTCAGCTTCTTCAGAAGACTTCTAAGGTCTTTAGAAATCTTCTGAAGAAGCTGACAGGATGGTCAGCGAAACATCAAGTAAAATATTAACTACACAACATCGACCGAAAGACATTTCTACAATAACTCTCTCATCTTCTACCTGGAATAAATGTAATATTTAGTGTGTTGTTGTAGAACATAGATTAAACATAGCGCGTTTCACCTTAGCTTCGAAGTATTACGCTTACTGGAACGTCGCCGGATGGAAATGTCACCAGAATTAGATATTCTGGCTATTAAATACTTTGATAGGAGCCAACCTCAGAGGAAATAAATCAATACTTATGCAGTATTTAATACTAACTGTTAGTACGTTATTTGTTTACAACTTCATATTTTGTAGTAGCACTTGAAAGTAGATGATGCACAGTCGATCACAATTATATATAAGTGCAATGAAATGAAAAATTAGACGTTTTTAAATTTCAGGCATATTTTAAGTTACTAGTTCTAGTAATAAGGGACATAATCATTGATTTTCTTTTGCGTACGATTACATGTGAGTATTGGCGTAACTACCAACCAAAATTGTCCGCAAATTTTAAATATTGGAAATACCCAAGAGTTATCTAGCCATTGAAACGAGTAAATTTAATAAACAAACGTGTATAAATCCCGACAATAAATAAAACAAACCGACAATAATTTCTTAAGCACTTTTACTTTTAGACCCAGAGATATCGGTTGACATGTAGGTGTTAATAAAAACTGTTACAGGAAACAATTCGACAAGAACTAGCATAAAGAAAGTTGTGCCTCCATGTTGCTAATAGGAATCCAATTGTCGCACAAAAGAGCCAGACAAATAGTTATGTTTTATTTCATTGTGTTTCACGATATTAAGGGTATTCTAAATATTTTTTTAATTAGATGCTGTAAAATGTGCTTCATGTATTCATTTATGGAAAGTTCTAACCACTTGTTTATTTCTTTTACATTCCCCATGAAGAAACCCCATTTATTTGTAAAAAAAAATAAGAAAAAAAGCTAAGTAAACTATAGTAGAAATGTCTTTCGGGTGATGTCGCGTAGTTAAAATTTGTTTTTTTTTTTACTTGACGTTTCGCTGACCATGCTGTCAGCTTCTTCAGAAGATTTCTTATATAAAATTTTAACTACGCGACATCACCCAAAAGACATTTCTACTATAGATTACGGTCGTGAAAGCCTACACTCAGCTAAATAAACTATTTGTGATGTAAAGAACTAATATTTAAGTATATATATAACCTACAAAAGACACCAAAATTTAAATTTAGGGATCATTTAATTATTTATTATTATTCAAATCGGAATTGTACGTGCTGATTAGTTGATCAAATTTCATGGGTAATTTAGGACTAAATCTCAATAAAGTAAATCAATATTTTATATATGACGCTGATAAATAGTATTAAATTAATATTATTACAGAAATTTGTAGCCGCTCTCAATAAAAATCCGGATCTGCAGAAAATGCAATTTATAAGCAAGGCTATAAGTGACTCACCCGACAGTAAAAGCTATGAGATAAGGAATTTTAAATACGCAAATATTTTCCAAATATAAGCATATTTTCATCATGTCGCAGAAGGCTAAATGATTCTACAATGGAAGCAATATTAATGTTGCAATTTTATGCCAATTCTTTACGGTATAATACACCTTCCTCTGCATCCAGTCGTCAATAGAGAAAAGTAAGCACATATAATTGTTTTTCTTACCGCATTCTCTGAGAGTCTGTGGTCTGCGCCGCTGGATGCCAACTAAAATCACCATCTCTACCGATATATACAATATAGCTATCTTGATTGTGTATGAGAATTATGCTATATTATATTTGCACCCATTGATCCATACCGTACATATCAATGGATTTATTATCACTTTTACTAGCTCCGAAAACGTTCATGTTAACCTGCTTGTTCTGTCTGTATAAATAGCATATTTTAAAGCATTTTTCAACATTCACCTATTATTTGCAAAGTACTAATTTTCAAGTCGTCTGTACCTAGCGCATAAATTACAAGTACCCTCAGATGTTTCGGCATTTCAAGTCAAATGAGGCACGCGTTTGTGATTTAGTGAGCGTAAAACATTTAAAGCATTCACGGTAATTAATTTTTTTGTAGTTGCGACTATACAGGCGACATTCTGTGTCACGTCTCTTATTGCGTTCGTTTAGTACGATGTTAGGTGTGACTAAAAGAAATAAGATATTACTTGATAACATTATTATTAATGTCAGAAAGAATCAATTCCTTCGAAAAATGGCAGCATATTTCGTAGTTAACAAACTGAATCAAATGGAAATAGTTTTTTATAAACTGTTCAAAAAATAAGAAGTCGACCTTTTCAAAACCTAAAAAGCAAGCAAAATGTGATTTTTTTTTTCATTTCCTTGAGACAATTACTATTAGACGGGTTTAAATGACGCTGCTTTGTACCCAAATCAAAGTGAATTTTAAGATCAAAGGTTTATTATTCTTCTGTGTTCTGTGACATTTCGCCGTGTATTCGTTCTTGTTTGATATTGAGTATATCGAAAAATAAGATGAGACGTCGTTTAACGGAGGCCAAAAACGGTAGAACTCAGCGTTACGTTGCTGAACACCTCAATGCTGTACAAGGTATGATTTGCAAACCGCAAGATTGGACATGTTACGAGGGCCGCCCAAGATTCACCTTCTGCTGTGGAGCACCGATTTCTGATAATCTAACAACACGACTCTCCAAAATGTTCTTTCTGTAGCTAGGAGTGTGCTTGTTTCAGACCAACCCGTGAGAAACCAGTTGCGAGAAGCTAATCTGCGCAGCTGTAAGCCAGTTAAAAGATTAAAGCTTACAAGGAACCATCGGCATGCCAGAATAATGTTTGCCCGAGAATATCAACATTGCAAATTAAGACTCTGGAGTCGAATAACGTTTTCAGATGAATTTAATATATGGGTAAATCATGGACAGGTTATGGAGAAAACTCCACGAACGAGATATACCATTCACAATTCAAGAAACCGTTGCTTTATGCAGGATAATGCTCGACCACATATGGCACATCGAGCTAGTTTAACTATTACGGCTGGTGAAGTTGGGAAAAAGCAACAACTAGTGTAAGATACCATTATGGATGCCACTCCTTACATTTCCTCACAGAAAACCGAAGAACATTCAATATCTAATTGTACTATTCAATCAACGATCGCACTTTAAAAGCATGTGAATGTATAGTGGATCACACTTACAAGTTGCTATACTTCTTTTATCATAATGCCAGTGTTTTCAAAAAATCGGTCAATGAACGGATTTTTACAACAAAAAATGTTTGTTATGCAAAGTTGGCCTGAAAAAAAAAACGCCAAATTGATCCAAAGAGCTAATTCCCCCGTAACAACAATCATAGCAATTGCCGAACTATCAAATCTCAATTCTAAAAGCGTAAATCACTTGTTCTAGGTATTATTTTTGCTTATTTTTACCTATTTTATTTATTCACTTTATGAAACTTTAAATAAATAAATAAAAATAAAACTCTAAATAATTAATTATTACAGGTTCTTTTAAGTTTATCCGGTTTTTATAGACAATACATCAGGTTTTCTGTTGTTATTTTAAGGATATCTTTGGGACGTACCATGCAAAATTGCTGAGTCAACTTTAAGAATATGTAAATCTGGCAACAATTAAAACCTTATTTGCCATCGTTGTCCAATAATTTAAATATTATTATCTTCTGTTAAAGCAAATCGCTCTGTACATTATATTTTACCTATCCTCCCTTAATATTTCCCGCTATATAAGGGCAGCATTCAGTATGTTTAGTATGTGGTAATTTTTACCAAATCCACCGATTATCAAATTAACTTGCATATACTCCTACATGTTCGATTATTAAACCAGCCAAAAACATAAAATAAAATACACTCCATACACAACCCAATAGAAAATAATATAATAGCCAATCAAATACGTTGGCAAACGGGTGGCGTTTTTGCTGCTGATTCGGTTTTTCAGTTGATAAAGGAACAATTGAATAACGCATTTATCTAAAAAGAACGACTATTTATTTTAATTAATACACCTTTATATTTTTCAAGGTTTTGAGAGAAGTTTGATCTTTGATGTATGTAAATGCTTCATAAACTTCCGTTTTGAAATGGATAATAAGAGTTGCAGTGGTTGTTAGTTTCTATTGACATGTTGAGGCATTCAGCTAATGTGTTGTGTATGTGTTTTATACAAAAACGGTGTGGTTTTGCTTAATGTCTTGGCCTAAGCACTCGACTGGCTACAACGTTTCATACACGCCAAATAATTTTCACATGTGGAAAGCGTCCTGGGCAACTTTTTCGCCGGTCGTATGAATGCAGACTAATGAAGAAATACAATTCACTAAACAGCCGTCCATGTGAAGCTTACATGCTTCTCGGCTATGAATATTGAAAGAGTTATAATATATATCAAAGAATATTCGGTGCGAAATATATAAACAAGATCGAGAATAGCCAGTGTAAAAATAAGACATATTTATATTAGAAATTGAGCTCTTTCAGTATTTTCTAATATATACACGGTGTTCCTTAAGAAAAAGGAAAAAGCGTTACTCTACTAACAACATGATAACCAACAACAATACTACTAGTTTACCAAATTAACTAATTTCGTAGGACCAACAATAACGATGATAGCAACAGTGGCCCGTTAACTGATGACCTTGTATATTTTTAAAAAATCTCAGTTTGCTCCTCAAGTTTCGTTTCTTATCGCTAAATTGTAATTGTTGTAAGTGTAACTCAAAATTTCTACTTGTTTGTAAACATTGCAATGTTCTCGTTTATAAAACGAAAGCCGGTAACTATATGGGAATAAAGGAAAAATGGAAAATTACAACGAACGGGGAAGACAAAACGGAAAACTTTCTTAAAAAGTGGATGCCAGCAATACTAACCTTAAAATTGAACTATTTTGTGTTCTATACTCCTTTCGCTTTCTTCCAAATTCCAATTCCTGCGCTTTTCAAATCGGCTCAGTATCACTTTATTGGCAAAAGTTCGTGATACTTCGGTTTTGGAAAACCTTTTCTCTCTCTCGTGTTCTTATTTCTTCCAATTTGTTTCCCTACTTTTTCAAATATTGGCCAAAAGTCAAATCTCGATCTTGAAATTATAACGTAGTATTTTATAAAATCTACTTTGAAAAATTAAATTCTTCATGGAGATCATTGCAAACGATGAAATAATCTACTAAATTGATATGCACCTGTGCTAGTAGGCCAATATGCGAATATTAGTGACAATTGAGTCTAACATGTCTAACTTCCCAATATAACGCTGTTCTTGTGAAATAAATCCAATCTTTGCTAAATAGATATCACAAAATATTTAACCTATTTTATTTATTATTTAACCTTTAATATGTCATGTTTCTACAATAATTTTCAATTAATTGCATATTATACGTAGATTCTCTAATAAAGTTACCCGTGTGTTTCACTGCAATAATCCTTAACCAAAAGCATTAGCATCCCTTTACCATATTATTACCAATTATAACTCAAAAATTAGTGAAATTATACACCACTTCCAATTGAAAAGCGTTTTCTTTTACGTTGAAATCGACAATGCGAAAATTCGCTATGTTAATACTATTATTAAACTATGTATGTTTTGATAACAGAGGCTACCGACTTTACACAGAGTGAGTCAGTGGATGACAACTAGTTTGCAATGTCGACAACATCCTTGAAAAATTTTAAGGTCAAGATTTGTAATTCCACGCATGAACTTGATTGCGGTATTACGACTCCAAACAATATTGCATAAGATAAATACCTTCAAAATATTTATTTGAAAATTAAGAAGACGGCGAGGTTTCACAGTAATTACGTCGGTTTTTTGAAGCATAAAGGAATTAAACTATGGCGCAACGATAACGAGTGTATTCCAATATTTAGCACTTGGCGCGAGGTAATTGGCACAGAAACACTGACCTAAAGAAATCAAAAAGTAAAATGGTTATTTATAACCAAATAGTGAATTCGCTCACACGTCTGAGGACAAATATATAAACTTTCGAAAACTAATTTATACTTCTTTTTTATTTCGTATTTTTCAGATAAAACAACCAACAATTTCCTACTGCAAAAATTATTAATGTAAGTAACGCGGCAAGTTCAAAACAGTTTTCCAATAACGTGCTTTCAAATTTTCTCTGCGTTCTTTATTAGAAAAAGTAACCTGCTGCTAGTACAATTTACACTATTATTTGTAATATTCGATAAAGATTTTCTACGAATAAAGTGGGATATAGAAAATCAGGTCATTTTAACGTATATGCTAAGGAACTGATAAGACAAATGCAGATATCCGGTTTAGTTTTTAAATTTTTGGGAAATATATCATGCGGGAATTAGTACTAACGTGACATATTATTACTAATTCACGGGATCATTGTTATTAGAACAGGCAAAGGTCAAAATTCCACGACTAACTTCTATAAACTTATTTATAGGTGTGCCCTAATGTGCCCTAAAATTATTTCAGAAAGTATAAACTACTTACCAACACTCTTAAATTACACAGGATTTCTTGTCTAGATCTTCTAAACCAAACACAGAATTTGTAGCATGAGCAAACTAATGTTAAATTAAAATAATAATAACAACTTTGCATCAGATTTTATCCTTAAGGACGGTTTTATCACAATCTGTACCAACAATAGATATCATGAGAAACGAGGGTATTGAATTAATTTATCTTATTTGTTTAAACTGAAAATGTAGGTGGTCATACAAAACCTACCGAAGAAACTATATTTGGTACAGCTTGTGTTTGCATATTTGGAGCTATATGCACGTGATCCAAATTAATGGATCACTTTTGCTATCTACGTTATTACTGATCCTATGAAACCTGCCAAATTGACAAACTAACAATGCTTTTGTTGCAATTAATAGAAAAAAAAACATTATATAACGCATTAAAAAAAAATATGAACATTTTCTATTTTTAACTTTATTATACACTATTGCTCTAAAATAAGTACTAAGAAAGTTACAATGGTTTTTAGTTTTTATTAAAGATACATGTTTGTAGCCTAATATAAGTATTTATAGTAGGCTTGTAGCGTTGTCCACGAGTATTCCCTAGATACTTTTTCGGCAACTTAAATAACAGACTAACAGCAAATAATAACGTTTTACACAAAATTAAATTGAAAGGGTAAAAACTAGCCTCAAACGCGTCGCGCACTCAAAACCCGGCGTTCGTTTGGATGATCAAACTTGAATTTAATTTAATCTTGAAATACAATTTAAACACTTAAATTTGCTTGGAAAATAATGGCAAATATGTCTTTTACTGAACGGAGATTTGTACGAAACAAAAAGATTGTGGTCTTGAGAGTCTCTTAGCTCATTTGTTCACGACAGGAATTGTTAAACATCGCGGCAAATTACGATATCCGTTTCACAATAGACTGTATTTCATATTATTTCAATAATTTTTTTTTCTCTAAAAATACCGTATTATATATAAAGCGTGTAATATACCAGGCGAGTACACAGTCTCAAGACTGACTCTTTAATCTTAGAAAGTATCGGCAATCATTGAATGTTCACGTTACTGCTAGACTTAATAATAATAGAAACAAATTGTATATAAATGAACTTGACCCTCTTTCAATTTTTTTTCTATTAATATGCCCTCACACAGAGTCAACCTCGATCCTTTAGTGATGATAATAATAATAATTTATGCCTTCACATCCCCAATAGCTTTTGCCAATTTCCAGAGGGATCGGCCGGCCATGAATTATTATTACGCCTGCACATGTCGAGCATTTTAAGATGTTTACCCTCACCATTCGCCAAATCTGAAGTAAAAAGAACCACGGAAAACTATTCTGAGGGTAACTAGCCCAGGTTTCGAACCCAGTAGCCCTGCTAGCACAGCACGCTATGCACTGCGCTCTCGTCTTACCAAGTGATAATTTGCGAAAATATGATAAAGATGAAATAGAGTTTATTCTCTACATTTTTGTAGTGAAATCAGGACTTTAATCTATGACAAACTAATCTTCAAGAAAAATTGCAGTTTGACAAGTTTCTCAAATTTTCAATGTCTTTTTAAAAAGTATCAAATTCGAATTACAAAAATTTTGACCTTTTTCATTTAAACCTTTTTATAAAAAGAATATTAACGTACTGCAGGTTTTCGAATCAGATGTTTGAGTTTGCACTATCAGTATATGTGTTTCCGGGCTGGTAGGCCGTGGTCTTTGATTATAGCTTTTGGTTATAGATTCTGAAAATATTTGATGTATTTATATTTGAAAAATTTCCTTTTATGCTCTGAAGGGTGACTTTGTTATTGAAACCCATTTAAATATTATTTTGGTACGAACATTTCAGATTGCACTTCTACAAAACAATAAATAGAGGTATTGGCGTATATTAGACACATTTAGCAAATCCTATGTTTACATTGCTTTATATTGTATTGAGATTTTTATATACAACGAATAGAATTATATTGTCGAGAATAAGTTAAATAAATAGATCATTTTCGACTTTAGGATATGTAGTTATATGTAGCCACTAAATTGTTACCACTGGAATATTTGAGACGTAGAAATGGTTGAAATCTAAAGTACCATGGCAAAGATAAATTCTTATGGTTTTGTGCTATTCATATGTATCAAACGATCACTCTAAAAAAAGGTTGTTTTTAGTGATTTTACACTAATATCATCAATTATATGTGCTATTCAGACAATTATACTAACACTGGAGCACAGCTAATCCGAAACATTAGAAAAAAATTAAATCATTGGCAATTTATGTTAATATCTTCGAAAGTCGTTTCTGTTACAAGGGTACTATATGAACGTCAGTAATATTCCTCTAGCCATTACCATTTTCTAATATTGATTTAGGACAAGTTTAATGAATATGGACATATGAATAAGTAGGAAACTAGATTAAACCTGGTGAAAATCCAGAGTAGTGGGAAGGGGAAGACCGAGGAAAACGTGACGAGAGGAGGTGAAAAAATAATAGTAGACTTAGGTATAAGGTGGAATGGATATATATGAAGGAGCTGATAAACTCAACCACACAGCCCTATCCGAAAGGTAGATGGTACTTCAGTAAGTTAAAACATATGTATGAATTTGTCGTGACATACTCAAGCAAATATAAATTTAACCTTTTAAAAACAAAATCAGAGGCAATCCCCAAAAGGGGTAAAACTGTTGACGCTACCATCTAGTCTCCTCCAAACAGATAAGAGGATGAATAAAGTGTTTCTTAATATTCCACATGGTTAAGGGGGTATTGAAGGAAATTATTAAGGGCGGCATTGGTTTTAGGGGGCTTGACTCACTAGAAGCGTGCGATTGGACACCTAAAAATTCTTACACTATATCAGTTTACAAACTCACAAGATTAATTTTTTTCTACATTTCGAATTACTTATGGTCCCTAGTGGAAATGTCTTTCGGGTGATGTCCCGTAGTTAATATTTTACTTGACGTTTCGCTGACCATGCTGTCAGCTTCTTCAGAAGATTTCTAAAGACTGGTGTTGTTGTCTCTTGCTCCTCGTTATATATCCCATTTCTGTTCCG
>CACRWG010005078.1:0-11718 GCA_902654985.2 Oryctes borbonicus
GGCAAAACCTATGTTGTACGGTGTAATTGATAAAAAACTAATCTATAATTATAATCATAAATATATATTTATCGCTTAATGATCGAAAATGATCGTTTTTAATACATGCAATTATGTTCCTTTTGAGTAATTCATATCTGGCGCATTTATTTAATTATAATTATTATTCCTACGACAAATATTCGCGGCAGCTTTAAATTTTTGAAAGGGAAAAAATCGTTTATTTATGGAAACGTCCAGATACCTGTTAAATTAATGCGCCCAGACGTAGGTAATCCCAAAGCTAAAGTTTAATTTATTATTATTTGAGAGAAAAAAGGCGCACGACGATAATGTTTATTTTATAATTACAGTGAGAAACATTAATCGGATCGAAAT
Source organism: Oryctes borbonicus (assembly GCA_902654985.2). NCBI lineage: Eukaryota > Metazoa > Arthropoda > Insecta > Coleoptera > Scarabaeidae > Oryctes > Oryctes borbonicus. Next base: position 379 of record CACRWG010005078.1, read on the forward strand.
GCCTTGCACAGTCATAAGTCATAAACATACACACATATATTTACCCCGCCTGGTTACTTTTCATATTGTCTAAATTAATTAAGTGAATGATTTCCGCGAGTATGAGGATGTATTTTATAAAGCGCCGTATTAACGTTTAGACGATTCAATTCAAGGTAATTTCTAATTTAATCAGAGCAAGTGACTCTTGTAACGCTTCTTTAGCCAGATATACTACGTTCGAAATAAATAACATGAAAAACAGGATGTCTTACCGAACGTAATTCGTTTGATCTCCTTTGGAAGTTTGGCATATACAACAGAATGAAGGATATATAAAAAAATGTTATTGCCTCGGTATATTAATATGTTCGTCATGTCACCTATTTTCGTTGGGATTCCAGGGTACAGGCTAAATGGAGAAAGATAGAGAAAAAGCAGCGTCTTCTTTTTTTGTTACTTTAGCGCTGTAAAAAAATCTCGACTAACTTCGTTTGGTTTCGTTGTACAAGTGATTTTTTTGAAATTTTACCTATTTTTATTGGACGCTGTATATTATTTACCGTTAAAGATATAAAAAAAATATTTATATAAAATATGCTAATTAATCGAAGCCAAAACATTAATTCCAAATCTTCCAGAGGTAATATACTGTTCATCGCAACAGGTTCAGCGCCCTGATCTTACTGCTGTATATTTGAAATTTGTTTCGCGATTCCAATAATTTATGCGATTTAAGACAAAGAACAATTGTAGCTGTTTTTGCTCGTTACTTAAAAACTTGCTTGCAGCAATAGGACACTGCGGCGGTGGGTGACGGAACGGAGAGCCGCGTCGTGCACGAAGAAGTCAAATCGTTGTGCGCGGCCCTCCGGGGCATTGCTGCGGTAACCCTTCATGCGCTAAAATTTGTATTGATAACAGCACTTCTAGCCGTTTGAAAATTAAGATCTTTGTCGTTTCCTGCAGTAGCTTTTTTTGTTGGACAGCCCGGTTTCAATCTTCCATTATAAAGAATTCTCGTTCTCTTTTTATACTTACAAATTACTTATACTTATAAATCCTTGGATAAATCAAAACAGGCTTCCGCCGCTACCAGAAAAAATACAACTAAGTACGTCCCTGCTTTTGTATCTTGTACATACACGTACACAAATCTATGGATTTATTCAATAAGGTACGACGGTCGTTCAATTGCCTCTAACAAACCTAATAAGTTTTACAAATAACCACAATCAGAAAGCATAAATTTTCAATGTTTTCGCATTTAAACCGGTATATTTTACGAGATGGTGTTAGACGCCACCTACAAATATGAGGATATACGAATGGCGCGGCATCTACGGCCGCAGGGATAACACGAGTGTAAATTTCTTGTAACAACGGATATTCTTCGTGGCGCGCGAGTATAACTCGTCTTAATTGTGAAATAGGACCGTACGGAGCGACCGTAACTTTCGCGAAGTGAAGAGGGCTTGATTTTAAACGGTTCGCGATTCGACCACAGCGGCAATAGTGACAACCCCTATGCGTACATATTTTCTGTTTTATTATATTTTTCAGGACTAATAGGCATCCATTGTGAAGATCTATGAATGTATTTGATGCTCGTAACTGCGACTACCTACGCAGAATTTATTTTATCGTACTACGTTTAGCCGTCTATTTTTGCTTCGGTTGTTACGGTTGTTTGAAAGGAAGCGTCAGAGCTGGCAGCGATATTGAAATGCGTTTATTTTGAAAATGCACCGTACAAACGAACAATAAAGTGCATTTTGTAACTGAATAATTTAAATAAGGTTTTCGTAAACGTCCACGTTCACGGTGCAGCGATTTTCTACCCAATTCGATTAGTTTTATTTGCACCGATGCAGTCGATTATTTTCCTTCATAATATCACTTCGTTGCCGGTTAAAGTATGTAGAAGGTATTAAATTGTGTATTGATCTTTTACATTTTCATTAAATTTATGGAAAAGGTTAGAAACTTTGTAATTTTATTACCGTTCAAACATATATGTGCTCCACAAAATGTTGTATTTAATTGATAAAAATGAGCCTGCTCTTCAGCAAAACATGATTACTCCTACGAATACATTTACCACGGTTTCTTACAAGCTAAAATATTTAAAAATTCTGTTGGGTGTCCACCTAGTACCCAATATATGGACAGAAGATAATTAATTTCCCGTGCAATTAAAAAAAAGATATCCCCAGAAACGTTCTGCACAATATAAAATCATGCACGACAAAGTGTTTAATTTCAGCTACAAACGATATAACGGAACATCCTGTATATTATTACGTTTTAGAGTGCTTCTCTTCAATTTCTAACAACTTTCTTCAATATTCCCTACATCCATCTCTCTTTTCAGAGTTTTCGAGATAATTTGCGTAATTTGGGATTTTTCCAAAATACTGTTGTTCATTTGGTTTTGTTACAAGATTCATATTTTATTCGATCAAGGATTTTTTCTTAATTTTCAGCAAAACATTTCAAAAAATTTCAACGGCAACTGGCATCCACAAGGACCATCTTGTAGATGCTAATTGATATTGAATTTGTCAATTAACTAGCGTCTACAAGATCTCCTCCTTATTAAAATCTTTTTTTATAAATTTCATTTTTGCACAGAATTCAACAGGAACAATAAACTCATGCCTGGAGGAGAAGGTTTAAATTTCCACCTTCCAGAATTCTTTGTGTAATTATATTTAGTGATTTTGTAGTTAAGTTGGCGACAGTTAGTAGTTATCTGACTTCGGGTTACTTTAAGTCTTGAATCATAGGTGCAAGATTTCTTATAAATATTCAAATAAAGGCTATACGATTTCAACAAAGTAATTATGTAATAACAAGTACAGATGATATTCTACGATGTCTAGCCAAAAATGAAACCGACCAAAATATTGAGAAATACTATACGGCAATTGATAAGCGACAATAAAAAAACTTCTGATAGACAAAACTCAAAGTTTATAACTTATAAAGTAATAAATAACATAAAAATGCGCGGATAACCTACTTTTCTCTACTACTTTTACTTCCATTCGTCTTTTCTGCATTATTTTCTGCCAAGCAAAAAGTAAAAGTAGTAGAGAAAAAGCAGGTTATCCGCGCATTTTTGTGTTATTACTATATAAAACATATAAACGTATTCAATTAACACTAATGGCAATCTTTTATGGTTGAAGTCTAAGCGAATTTCTCCTTGCTAAAGCACAATACAAGTTAGCCCTATACCTATGTGTATCCTGTATAAAGATTCACGATAAACTAAATTACAAAAAAGAATTAAAATCATGGAGTACTACATCTACAGTACCGTAAAAGAAGTTGCGAGAAAGAGTTCAAGTAGTAAAACATCTGCCTATTCGGCGTCATCAACGTGGTTCCGAGAGTACTTTAACTCTACCTTGTTCGCTGCTGCCTGCTGTCGTTTCTCTCTCAGTTCATCATTTCGAAATGTTGTGGCATTATCCGTGAGGCAACAGAGATACAAGGTACAGTTAAAATACTCTCGGAACCACGCTGATGACGCCGGGTGGGCAGAAGCATGTCCGTGAGTAGCATATTCTTTCATTGCGTTGCGTTTGCTGTAAATGACATCAATATTGTGAAGATGTATTTATAATTTAATTTTATTTATATTTTTACATTATTAACTCTTCCACTAAAAATAGGTTAATTGATTTCGTACAAGAATAAAATAGGATGGCAAGTAGGGAATTTTATAATTAATATTTATGTCAACGTATTCGTTTAAAGATGTAAAATAGGAAATATTTATGAGCACGCATATTATTTGTTATTTCTCTTAATATTAAGGGTAGAACCAACGCACTGGCGACGTTAAGTCAGCTCACAAAAGATATAAATTTTCAATAGACGGCCATAACGTCAATCAAACGGAGTACAAGAATAAAATAGTAGCACTTTTATTATTTACGTATACTCCCACCGATAGTAGAACAAAGCACTTCTAGGAAAAATCAAAAGTGAGGGCTGCACAGGTACCTAGGAAATCGCTGAAAATTACGACGATATCGCGGCGCCGATTTTCTACGAAAGCACATAATTGGTTTGGCGCTGAAAGTGCTGCATGGTGTACAGGATATCTCTAACTTAAATTCTTATCTGGTCGAGACCTTTAGTGGTACACAGGAAGTCGGAGGATTATTTAATGAACGTGTCGTGTCTCTGATGTAATTCCCGACGAAACCAACGTACGGTCTTCTAACGAGAAACGCAAACCGTTTTTACTAATTCCGACGAAGCCTTTTAATTTACCTGCACGTACCATATACCGGTTAATAGGGCCTTAAACATATCGGCTTCGATATTGTCCATGCTAATTATCCATTTATTTGCAAAGCCTACGCCGGAGTATGTTTTTAAATCTTAGACGCGATATATTTAGATGCAAAGCAGGCGTGTAATCAGAGCAGATTAAATATTCATTACTAAGCGAAGAGAAGCTGCGCATTTAAGAAAATGGGCGTTTATCGGCATGTAGAGCTTGAAAGCTTAAAACTATAAAACCGATTCTTGCCGTAGAACGGTAGATAATTTTGCAATATTTTGTAGATATGTATTGATATACGAGATTTGAGGAATTTAGAAACATTATCTAATAATAATATTAACATTAAAACATTAACAATTAATAATGAAATTAGATTGCTAACCAATCACCATGTACAGACGTTTAGAGCTTCGCTGAATAACAGCTCATCAGCGCAGATTTGTGGAAGTGGCAGTCAATCGATTAATTTTAGTATAAATAGGGATGATTAATTACTAAATAAATAATAATTAATAACAATAATGCTCCGATCATATAATTCGTCGACATATTTGCAAACACCTCTACGACTGCGACCGACGAGGATTTCTGACAACACGATCTATGAGATCTATAAGGATCAACCAACAACTTAATTAGCTAGAGTAATAATAATTGCTCAAATTTTTTGAGCTGGGAACGTTTGTGTATACACCTTACATGTAACAAATTAGGGAAAGCAGATTTAAGCAAGCAGCCAGAATGAAAATTTTGGAACGGTTAATCTCAAGTCTTGTTGCAACGTATCGCTGATTTTCTCCATATTCAACAATTAAATCAACAATTTTATCTCCTTGAGTTTCATTCACATACAGCTTTAAGGATATTCAAGTAATTAAAAAAAATTAATAAAAGCACACAAATCACTCTAATTGATTGAAATGCTGCATTTGAAAAGAACAAATGAAATACGCAGATAATAATACTTTATCCAAGTGATAAGTTGATTCTCAATTGTTTACACCGTTAAACAAATATTTAACATTCTTGGGGGGGAATTTAAAAAACACTAAAACGGCTGGAATTTTTGCTCGCCAGTGTAGTTCTGGCCAGGATTCGAATGCTGGTGTGCAGATGCTGCTGCAAATAGAAGCAGCCTTTCCGACTACTAAGCGAAATACAGCATTTGGCGTACAAGCCATTGAAATGAAACTTCACTCGTTACGCTGCGCTTTTTATTCAGATGTGAAAAACTACGGAAACGAAGAGTAATTTCCTACGCTCTTTAGAATTGTAATAAATAGAGCCATATGCACTTCCGCATCTGTTACAAACATAGCCCGATGCTTACCATTTAAATTATATGTCACACGTGCAAAAAAGGAATCAGAAGGACATTTATCATCAGCAATAAAATAAAAAGAGGTTGCAGTAGGTATGTGCGTGTCAAGTGCAAAGGTTGAATAGCATTCGCTGTAGTTATGAATCCTGCGTACGCATTCCGCGGTGTAAAGAAGATTCAAGCGGTAACCGTATGTACCTACCAGAGAACTGGTAACCGGTCATTTTTAACATGTCATAATGGCAATGTGGAGTGAGGCAGCGAGCTGGTATCTACTTTACATATGAACATCATTAACCAGAAGTATATCTATATAAGACACGACGTCGTATATTAAAGCACATTTACGAAACCAAAAAGGTAGAAAAAGGCCTATATGTCAGCCTGTTATAAGTTATTACTTGTCGTTCGCTTTAATGCTGTTACTTTTAGCAACTTTTAGTTCTCCTTACGAAGTGCTCTATGCGTGCCGGTTAGCCGGCGTTAGCAGGTTGGTACTGCGCGTTTTGCCTTTGAAAAGATCGGCGATAACGTAAAAATAATGAGCTTATAAGGTCGTTAAATTAGCGGCTATTTCTAGTATTCCGGATTTTGAACGTGGCGTAATCCACCTAAATATACGGCATAATTCGCTGCTGCTTCTCGGAATTTTGATTTTCATTCCAGTAATGTCTCTGTTACAGGAAATAGCCAATAAATTAATCTGTGCTTTTACTGCGGCTACGAGCAATAGAAGAAAATAATTAATTTCGAAACAATAATAACTGCAGATTGGCCATGAATTAATGTCAGAATTGTTGCTTTATATAGATACGTTTCACTTTCAATTATGATCTTTTCTAGAGATCTTCTTAAACTATCTTGAGATAGGTATCTCGGTGCTAACAAATGGGAGAAATTACTTTACCAATGTCAGCTTTCCGCAGAAGAATTTTGAAATTTTTGCAAAACAAAGAAATGGGATGAGTGACGTTGTGACGGTTGTTCTTAAAAACAAAGAAATCGATTAATTTAAGAATATTAGACACAAATGCGTAGTCAAAATGAGATATGAGTAAGGTTTGCAAATCACTGTTCAAAATCATAAGCATCTGACTGGAAAATGTTTAACATTGTTTAAGCAAGAGTTTATCAGTTACAATTTGCAATTATGTTTATAAAAAAAAAATGACCGTTCGACCGGGGCAAATTGGACTATTGTCCTTCATTTAATTCGACTTCTTGCCTTCCTCTACCAATTATTCTTCCCTTATTCTCCGAGTTTTCAGATCTCTTAAAAGGCTTTCATATCACCTTCATTTAGGTCTGCCTCTCTTTTTCTTCCCAATCGGCCTTTTCTTTAATACCATTTTGTAATTCTTTTTCCTTCCAATTTTTCTGCTTATTCCGTCTATTTTGTTTTCTGTGCTGTAACTATTGACGTTATTTTTGGCTCCTTCTGAAACTCTATTAATTCTTTATTTGTTCTTTGCTCCCATTCTTCTTCTGTATTTTTTCCATCAATTATGGATATTAGCATTTTCCTCTCTCATCTTACTAGTTGTTCTGCTTGGGTTTTATTTAGTGTCCATATTTCATTAACATAAATCGTTATTGGTCTTATCACAGTTTTACACGCTCTTATTTTCATACTTTTGGAAATGTTTTTGGACTTGAGGATTGACTTCAACATATCATATTTCCTATTTCCCTTCATTATCCTTATTTCAAATGCAAATTTTTTGAGTTTTTTTAATTCTACGCTTCTGAATACCTTTTCTGTGGTTCCTGTGATTACAGCCTCATGAATGAAATTAAAGGGCACTAGAGATGACGGGTCAACATGATTTTAATCAACTTTACATCTTTTTTCACCAATTCTTTATATGTGGCAAACAATTGCATCGGATAACTGTGAATTCGTCTAAAGGAACTATGAAAAGAAGAGATAAGTGGTAAATAATACTCCAATGTTGGTCACTTGACAATCTCCAGTCCGAGATATATTTGTCCCAAAATTTATTATAAAACTGTTTGAATTCCGAGCTCACACCTCTCAGGGTTTTCTTTTCCTTGCACTTTAATACGTCATTATGTTTTATTTTTACTTTTGATATTAGGTGCATCGCAATGTACATATATGTAAACTTTATAAGAAACATTTTACATAAACGCGTGATGCAACTACAAATTTATCGAAATAGATCTTGCACAGAATAACAATCGTGGGATCTAAAAGTGAAAAGCGTTCGATACCATTGACAAGGTGAATTATAAATCGTTGTTGCAGATAACAGGTCAAATAAACACTTCAAAATAAAATATCCTTGAGAATCATCAATGTACAGGGTGGAAATAAAAATTAGAAACATATGAAATTAATAATACTTGCGAAAATGTAATTTTTTTACCAGATTTGTATAGATTTCGATAGCTTATTAGAAGTACTAAAAACATTATCCGAATATTTTTTTTTGTTTCTATAATAACGGCGTTTGAAATTTTTATTTTGACCCTGTATGTATCGCTTAATGGGCCGACGAATAATGGCACTAATCGGTTAATGTTTGCTCTTGCATAAAGCAAGAGAATCGGTTATTATCTCAAAAAACTAAATTCGCGCAAATTTACAAATTTTCTATAGTATTGCTTAAATATCGAATATTATACGTTAACATTGATTTAAAAAATAAGGTGTATGGGATGGCAACGTTTAGTTTGGCCCAGTTTTCGCCAATTTGACGCACTCAAATTTGGCATTGGGAGTCTCGTGGTCTGGGAGTTTAACTCTTGAACTAATTAGATTTTAAACGTGTTAAAATTCGACGCAAGATAGCTTCTCTTTATGTTTCGGTGAGATCGATTTGAGGCAACTTAATTAACGGATCGGCCACTATATCGCCGTACCAGCATGAGCCAATCCGATTTCTTTTCGCACAAAATTTCAAGGTTAACTCGTTGGAAAATTGCGCTAAATTTAAACTCCCAAGGACATACTCAGTGGGATACTCTGGTTTTTCGAATTACGAAATGTTTTTTTGCAGCTAATTAATTTCATAAACCGAAGGACTACCATATTTCAAAGAAATGCAAATAGAGAAATTGTTCATGATAATCACTTCAGGTGTAGCAACAACAATTATAGCAGTAAAAGGCTTGTCCTCAATCACGGCGTTTAATAATACTTATAATACCGTAAAAAAAGTTATTACTGAAGAGCTCGACATATCTTTCTTTCCTAGGACAGCATTTTTTAATTTCTCTCCGGCTATAATTGAAGCGTAATACACTTTTAACTGCGTATTCTGCGGAGAAAGTTAGACGATAATGGCCGATGGCCGGTGTCACTTAATGACGCTTAATGACTTATAGACTTCTCTTAATAGTACTTGGCCGACGTGGAATCGGCGATCGTTTAAAAATAGCCGCGATCCGAGAGGGACACGTACAATTCATAGGAGCGTTTCACTTACAAATGAAATGCACGTTAGAAGAGTCATTTGTCGATATTGTCGTTCTTGTACGACTGATGCAGTGGAATACTTTCGCATTGTGTGTACATAGATGTATGTATCGCCGGTGCAGATCGCGCAGCAGCCACGAAAACAATAGAGGAAAATTCCCTCGAATGAATAGGTATTTATCACTTTGCATAGATTTAAATAAATAGCCGTGCAACGTAGACAACAGTGTTGCTTGAGATTCTGCCATTGTTTCGTATTCATACATCCAGTTCGTTGCGACTTGCGTGCTTTTGAAGCTTTTATTCTTCTTACGGTTTGCGTACGTATGGTATACATCGTGGTACTGCTATTAGCTATTGTAATTCAAAAAAATTTTCGAAATGAATTGCTTCGAATACGAATTGTATAAATACAGTTACAATAAATTAAATATAACACCTTTAGCTCTTTGGAATTTGGGAGTTACTTAATGAAATTGTGTTAAAACTAGAAATCGCGCCAAAGTTAAAAGCAAAAAGACTGACTACGTTATTGGGGCATGAAGATAGTAGTACGACTCTGTAACCAACTCGAGTGTCTAAACGCATCTCGCAAGAAGGTTGATAAATGTGAACATAAATTATAAATTAAAAACAAATCCCGTAAACTGAGAAAATTGAAAGCATCTGATTGTTTTTTTTTTAATTGTTTAAAAGTCATAAAGATAAATATGTTATTTATAACAGATTCAGACGGAATTTGCTACACATAGCATTTTTTTTATCTAAACATGAGTCGTTAAATCGAACTAATTAACGATTGAATTGGAATTTTTAGTAATTTCTAAAAGGCATTGTTAATTTTTGTATGGATAAACTTATTAATTTCGAATAAAAATAATTATTGTTTTACAACAAAAAATATATTTATTATTATATTAAATATAATCTACCGTAGATGTTCCCCACACTTCCGCTAGTTTTGTGTGCAAAGCATTCATTCAGGACAGAACTCTTACGTTGTGATCTTCTGCAAACCATCGTTTGGTTAATTTGGCCGCATGTCAGGATGCGCCATTTTGTTGAAATATGAAATTCCCATCTGGATACAGCTGCGTTCTCTGCTAGGAAGAAGGCTGCTAGTTATACTTAGTAGCATTAACCGTCTCAACGGTTAATTTAATTCTGCCTACACCCTTTTCAGACATACATCCGCATATCATCACACCCTTATCTCGAATAATTTGTTTTCTTGTCGATTCATTGCGTACAACATTCTCGCTAAATCGTTGGTTAAGGTATCAAATTTTGCAATATACAGTGTGTTCCGAAATGGAGTTGATAATAATATTTGGAAAATAAGCCCTGCTTGGTCTGAAACTTATTTTTAATTGCTTTCGGCTTGTTAAATTCAGGTGAAGCTTTACAGTTAGATAAAAACTATTCTCTTTTCCGTTTACGCCAGCCAGCCATGCCAGTCAGATTAAGAAAAGCTGTTCAGAATAAAAAATTATAGCGTTACGCAAATTTTCTAAATGATAAAATCTACTATTTGGCAATTTCGTTTGAGGTACAGTACTTGCTCATGTTTATAACGAAAAGTTATGTAATTATGCGAAATTTTTTCTCCAACTCCATAATGATCATCAAAGTAGGCCGAATGCTCCGATAAATTATTTTTAACCTTGAATCTGGCAAAGTAGATTTAGCACACATCCAACCAAAATAACCCTTCAATATGGAATAATATTTGTTTTGTGCGGAATATTTGCATTGATAAATTGCCGCCGTGCTTGTTTATTAATTTACGGTCCGGAAATTATTTTTACAAAATTACCGTTTATTAATATGTCAGTCTATTATTAATTAATGCTACTATGACCTATCACTACACGTACTTGGCGTCCTAGTCCCAGTACACATATGTGTGTACAAGTATGTCTGTATATTTTAGTAAAGCATTAGTAATATACACATACTTCGTGTATGAATAACCTACATACATAGCGGTATATTTCCGTCAACTTTAGATATACAATTGCGTTATTGGTTCAATCATAGCATAGTGTAATACTATCATAGGACGACAATAAATATCGCAAGACAAATTTTATGGAATACGTGAATTTATGTCAAAGATAAATTATTGCAAAAATGAATGTTGTAACGGATATATGAAGATAATTTAGGTTATTAAAGGAGATTTTTCATTCGAGAAAATTTACTTCAAAATGGCACGTGGCAAGCCTACCAGTGTAGAAAAACGTTCACGCATTATTACGCTGTTTGAAGAAGGATATTCGGGGCGACAAA
>CACRWG010005079.1:0-11717 GCA_902654985.2 Oryctes borbonicus
AATCAAAAGTAAATAAATAAAAATGCTAATATACATTTTATTTCACATTACTTAATTATAATTTTCGAACAAAAGGTTATCTTTGAAGATCCATGAATACAAATTATCAGATTTAATGTCTGACACCTTCCGGCATCCGACTAATCCGTAAGCTCGACATCACACATTCATATGTGAAATTTAAATATACACATTTTTCCATTAAAACAAACGCCTTTTAGAAAGTAGTTCCGTCGCCGCCGACGCTCTTTAGACCGATCCTTGAACACTTTGTTACAGAAGCGAAGGTTCATGAAAACACACGCAAGCGCTATGTATTCACGGATACAACAGCGGCGAGAACCCACTAATGGAACACTCAAGGTATGAAAAAAGATTGTAGTGAGCTGGGAGGAAAGTAATACACAAAGACAGCCTTCGCATGGGTTTGCATTTCTTTTGAATACGTTTTGAGTAAATTTGAGTGCAGAGCATACGTACAAATCAAACTTTAGCTTTTGAATTAAGATTGTGGCCGTACCACAAAATGGATTGTGCGTCAAATTCATATGATATTTTACATCTTATATATGCTTCAACACAAAAGATTTGAATTTGTCCTAACTATAAAATAAAAATGAATACGAAGATTAGTAACCTCTACCTAAGATGCGTCTCAACACATTTAAATACGTGTTATTCATCAAAACATGGATTACTTAACAACTTATTGTCTATCAACCGGAAATTGCTTTGGTGCACTGCACGGAGAAAAATTTTGGACAACAATCGCTTGTATTTTGAAAATAATAACAATTTATAGCTAGAATCTTAACACATTTATTTAATCAAATAAAAAAACGGACTGTATATATTTTTCCGTGTATAGCGGTTGAGAATGTTTCACAGCTTCACTACCACTATAACCTTCAATTAAGTAATTTCATAAATTTGTGGCAATTACATTAACTAACCATTGCTTACAGTAGCTGCTTAGTTGTCTTTATGAAATGTATTTTAATGTTACAACTTTCGTCTCAGAGATTATTTGTCATAGAGGTAACTTGTATCTCTAATAAAAATGGTTAGTTTGAAGAATTCAAATTGGAATTCAGAGAGTGAGTCGTATTAATTATTCAGAAGTAACTGATTTTCAAAAGGAAACACGTAAACATAGCAATTATGTACAAAAACTTCGCTATATAAGGTTAAATTTCTAATACTCAGTCAAAATGCATTTATCTATTCAAATGAAGATCTAAATTGCCAAAAGAGTACTTTAGAGACACTTCCGAATTCTTCAATCTAAATAATTTCCAAAAATCATTAATTTCTAAATTTTCTTAATTTTTCCCTAATATTTTGCAAGGAACTAACTGCGTTCAAAATTCATCCACAGCTTGGAGACTTTGGACTTCTTAAACGGCAAAAAAAAAACATTTCATAGAAGACGATACGATGGTAGAATTCAAGAATAAGTACATCTCAAACTGCACAAGAAGATAACGTCAAGCCTCATTCCTATAAAATGACCCAGGAACCAACAGAAGACAATACAGATCGTAGAATACAGTTCGAAAATTTAACTAACAACTGTAATATGCTTGCTTCTGTTCTTCTTTCCGACGAAGCAACTTTCAGGATAAACGTGTTAACAAATAGGCAGCTACAGGCATGGATCTGCGGAGACTCCTTACTGGATGAATGTGACGTATACATAATATCTTCAGAAAATTAACGTCTGGCAATCAAATAATTGGTATTTAAATCTCATTAAAGATAAATATATTCTTCTTGTAACACATCTATATTCAAATGCAATTGATCCGAGACTACCAAGTGAAAATGTTTAGTTTCAGCAAAATGGAGCAACACTCCATTTTGCTATAGCCAACTGGGTGGCCAAATCTTACGCCAACAATTTTTTTCTGTGAGGCACTCCCAAAAATAAAATATAACAACAGAGCCAGTTAACATTGATGATGTAAAAGCTATAAAGATACAAACAGGAATAAGGAATACTTCACCTCAAGTTCTAGAGAAAATTAGACAGCAGTTTTACAGTAGGTTAAGTTATTGCCAACAAATAAATGCAGGACATAAATTCAAAACGTTAAACAATAGCATTAGTTGAAATAAAATATGTCAATAATTTCATAATGTTAATGCCTGTAATTAAGTAATCGGGCAGTTGGATCATAAGTGTTATAGGTGGTTGAAGTCAGCTCATCAAGAACAAGCCATAGGCCTGTAGTCAATATTTAGAGAAGTAGGAAACCGGTATAAGGTAACTAAATCAATAACTAATTGTTTAGGAGCGTTAGTGAACAAGGATGCTACATCTAAGGAAATGAAGCCGTAGTTAGGTGACAACGTAACATCTCTGACAAAGTCAACAAACCCAAGGGCATCTAAAATGTTGTAATTGGTTCTGGTGAAAATGTCAGCAAGCATTGTTGACAAGTTGTATGTTAGAGAACTAACGAACGAAACAATAGGACATAAAGGGCAATTATCTTTGTAGATCTTAAGGAGACCGTAATATTTTGGAGATATGCCACTGTAGCGAGTTTGTAAGTTCTGTTTTTAATGAAAGCAATATTTTTTCTTCGATCCGAAAGGGTGTACAATCAGTACTCCTTCTCGGTATTCAAATTCTTTATAATACTCGCTCGCAGATCGCATCTCACTAAACACCCACTCATTAACAGTACAAAATTATCAACTCATTTGGAAGCTATGGGAACCCATCTCAAAAGCGACGTTGGCTCGCAGCTCTTAAGGTAAGAACCCTTGGCTTAAATACTATGAGATCTTTCGGCCGTCTCCACAACCTTCTCCCAGCAGCAGTAATAGCTGCTGATGGGCGAATGTTGAATGAAAAAGCACAAAACAGATTATTTGATTGCGTTATTTATAGATTATTAATTTTGTTCGGCAACAGGATTAGCAAACTCATTCTTCTTTCTATCTAGCAATCAATAATAAAAATTCCTGAAACATTTTGTACCTAAGTACTCTAAATTTAATTCTGCCACTGTTTTCCATGTGGCGACTTGTTTTTCATATCATTATACAATTACTTTTGATTTTCGCTACATTTTCCTTTATTTCAGTACCATGTAGGTGCTACGTACTTTTGAGTCACGGTGCTCCTAATTTCTCTAAAATTGAATAGATTTGTTTACCCTACTGGACATATGTGAATAGTCTGACGCTGGATGACGTTTTAATTAATTTTTATCGTCGGCCCAGCGCGCTTATGAAGCATTCGATGAGCACTCGATGCGCCGATTACGGCCCGTATTTAATCTTAATGTGTCCCCATTTGTCACCGTAATATTTTACACATTTATGGCCTGTAATGTTTATCGATATTTTGTAGTAATATTTTAGTTTTAAGCGTACTGGCAGACAGCTATCGCCTCCATACCCGGTGATGTTGTGCATGTAAAAAGCAATTACTATTCACTATACGCGCTGGTCGCGATTTGAAAAACCTTTATGTTCTTTCGCAAATATGATACAGCGCTCTGATTATCTGCTATTAAATATTAAATTTATTTTTGCGCTACGCACTGGAGTTGAAAAGTGATTCGGGTGTATACAGACTTTTCATATATTATTTACGACATATCATTTACAATTAAACAATGGAAGCGTGATGAAATAAACGTACAACCTTAAATGTTTATACATTTTGTATAAACGATATTGTTCATAAATATCACCAAAACAAACTTTTAAATTGAATTCCAGCATGAATCATTTACATTTAAACATTTTATTTAAATATAAAAGTATATAATTTATCATGTTAAGGGAATACATTCGCGTAGTATTACTGCAGCGTATTTTTGAAGATAGTAGCTTAAAATTATGAGTAGTCTGCATGTTTTGGCAACCTACCAACCTGTATCAAGTAAATTAACTAAAAAGAATAGCGTAGAACGTCGGAGAGTTGCGGTGATTTCTAAAGTAGGTAATAATTTATTTGAAATAAGGAATTACATAAGCTGCATAACAAACAGGATTATTAATATTACACCTAGTGAGTCTCTAAATTCACAAAAGTAATATTTTCATGACATTGTGACCTGGATGTACCTAAGTGAAAAGAAATAAGACGAATTAAAAATTACAGAGTGTGATGTTTACTTTATTACCTATTAAGGTAAGCATGAGACGCTTTTCTTCATTGGTGGATAGTCTTTTTAATTTCTAATATTTACTTATTTTTTTATTTTATTTACTGTGCGAAGATAATACAAAATTAATATAAAAGTTAAATAATAGATGGAGTTCAGTATCCTAGTGAAACTAAGACTTAGTGCTCTTCCACTCCCCCTGCAAGTCGAATAAATCATTGTACCTATGTACGTATCACGTATGTAACAAGACAATCATGACGTAATACAGACAAGAATCATCATCATTCATTGCGACTGCCGGTGCTGCAAAAACGTAAATAAACACACTACAAACTACCGGAGAAGGGCGAAGACAACACTGTCGTTTTGGAAATAATTTAGATTTAACTAAAGTGAAACTGAAACTGGCTAATCTATATCCATATTTATTGTAGTAGTTAGCAATGTTGTATGAAAAGATTGTCTTGAACAACTATATGTCGTGCTTTGGCGGTGTTAATAAGCCTCTAAACCGCTAAGATTCAAATTATGGATATCTGTTCTATATGTAATTTTATGATGTAAATAAGTAGGAGTTTTAGTAACTATAATTTTATGACGAAAGGAAATATTCATTCAAATATTGTTTCCTTTTACCTATTTTAATCCATTTTAATCCAACTTAGTTACTTTCGTCAAAATTCATAAATAACCTGATCTACATTTTCCTGTAGTCAACCCTTAACTCGTGCGGCAGATGCAGATTCAGACGATCTTGTTGATAGCATTGGATGCCTGCGAAAAGAATCCTTCAACCACTGCTTACCAGTTATTATCTGCAACTTGCTGAAAGGGTGGTTGAGGTTGTTACGCCAAGTTCTGTCCTAAAAAAAATTACCAATAACACAATGGTCATTTTTAGCATATCGTTCAATAGTACGTTTTGGTTCATTGAATTCTTTGGGCAGTTGAAAGTACCTCAACTCCTTGTTTCTTACTACAACTTGCAGCTGAATGAGCGACCATGATTGGCTCTTAGTTTCCTCCATCCAAAAAAAATGTTAATTACACTGAGCAACAATGAAATTACTTCTTACACGTTGAAAAAGGTTAATTGTAGAAATATTTGTATCATTATTCCTCCTTTACATATCAAGCTGCGCCTCGTTGAAAACTTGATAAAAGCCAAAAATAAGAATATCCCATTATTCAAGTATCAGTATAAAAATTCGCTTCGCTCAGCGAAACCAAAATTAAAGAGTGGATTTTCGTGGGGTGTCAAACTAAAGAACACTAACATTGACAAACTTTTTTAAACAGGTTTGAGATGCCTTCCTTGGGAATCAGAAGGTCGAAAAGTACAAGGCATATTGACTTTGTTTCATGAATTCGGCTGTAATATGTACTTAAAATATCATTTATTTCACTCCCAGTTGAATCTCCTCGCTAATAATTGCGGTCAGTCATTTATAGCCGGTGGCGGTCACCTTTGAGGATTTTTGCTATTTAAAACATAGTGATGCCGAAATATACGCTGTAACTATTTATTTTTGATGTATGGAGAATTTTGATGAAGACTGAGCGAATTAATTGATGAACTTACCTTTCTATATGACTAAATTTTAATAATTTAAGCTGAGTCTTGTTGTACTTGGATTTTACATTAATTTAGAAGTTGTCGAAAAAAGAAAGTGAAACACGAAACAAGTAATTGTTCGTTTTCATCACTACCGTGGTTGACTGGACTTATATTATCCTTCTACAGCCCACGTTCCATAGATAATAGGCCAAAAAAGGAATTTTCTTCTAGAAATCGAGCTTTTACCAGTAGAGGGACTTTATTTTCGATAGGGAGACAAACTGAAATCACTAGATGAGATGTGTGATTGATAGATAACCTCTTGGACATTCTTTTGTAATATTACAGTATATTAAGCTAAACTAACGTAATAGTAAAGCTGCAATACAAAAATATTGAATATACTTTAAGCTCTAAAATGTATTTATTTTTATAAGCATTATGTAGCATAATCTTTGTTATCATCACAGCTTTCGCAATAGTGAGCATTACCTATTTAGCCGTTGTTATCTAAGTGGCGGATAAATGAGATGGAATTATGAAAATGTTTATGATAATATATACTATTTTCTTCTACGATTTTTTTGTTATACACATAGTAAACTACTGTGATAGCTTTGAAGATTGTTGATGATAAATTTAAAAAATTACTTACTAGTATAAGGTTAGAAAATAGATAATTCGAAAATTCGAGTCACTGTGGACAATATAAAATGACCGTGTTTAATTTTGTAATTAGCAGATTAGTGAAATAAAAAACGTCAATTTATTTTTAAAAATGTAGCGATTTACAATGGTCACTCCTCTATAGATATTGATGGTATTTCAGAAAATTCAATATAGGCATTATTGAGGCATTCCACGGCTTTAATTCGAGCAGAAGCCCGCGATAAGAAATTTATGAAATTTCCATTCCAAAGAATATCGAAAGGTATACAAGTAAAGTGTTTAGGAAACACAATATGAACGTATGTTTCGCTTTGCAAAGTAATAAGAGCGTATAACTTCGCCACGAGAATTAAACGCTTATGAAGTCATATAATAATAAGAAGAAGAATAATAATAATTTATTTCCTACAGGTATAACCCCATATGTATGAGAAAGGACAAAAATCTGTTAAACCGAGAAGAGCACTCTGCTTTGATACATTTATCGCTGTAAAAGGTACACGTAATTGATGTTTCGCATTTTTCATTTAATACTCTTCTAAACGTGTATACTTTGCATATACAATAGTAAGGGTATTCTATTTAGAACGACTAAATTTATTCAATGGAAAAATGTAACGTGCCTATTTCTTTATTTATTTATATAATGCATGTGCATGTCAAAATAATAGTTATACAGCTAGAGTCACTCTTCAAAAAAATTTTGGAAATAGTAAAATTTATTGTATGATAACTGCATCTTCACAAATTTTACGTCGAGGGCAAACGGAATTGATTTCCAAAAGGAAAAGTTACTAGGTGTTCAAACTGGTTCAGTTTGTCATCAATGTCACATACATACCATTGGTAGATCGTGACATTGATTAGTAAATGTAATTTTATTTCGTTGTTCTGTTCATGCAAATCTACATTGTGGTTTGTTAATATTACTTGGTCGGAAATCGTCGCAAAACTTGAAAACCATAAACATTCACGGGTGGAATCATCCCTCTGTGGTTTTTCTAGAAACCGAAAATACTATAAATATAACATTAATAAAAAATAATTAATATCCTTTTTTAATTTACCGGAACTTTTTGTTTTAACTAATTATCACGGGCCGTCCACGAATCGTTATTTGCATTTTACAAAAAATACGTTTATAAACGAATCCTTATTTAATTTTGATATGTTAAATAAGGATTCGCGAACACCCGGACCAAATCTTTCTCCTGTTTCCTCTAGAACAATGTATAAAGAAGAAATAAGACATTATTGGTAGAATTGTGTAGCTGTGAATTGTTGATGACATCGACTGTACCGCTGCAAAAACTTGTTTGGAACCTTGTGGAGCTAAAGTGCGAGTTAGGTGTAATTATAGCTGGAAGCAATTTTCATCTGCATTATATATATTTTCCTTGCCATAACCTTCTGTATGTGGCTTCACTTCATTTACAAAATTATGTGAGATACTTATAAATTCGTTAGCTTTTCTCGAAATTGTTCTCTTTATTCTACTTTTTGATGCTTCAAAATCGGCAAAGTGTGCTACATCAGAGGCTTCTACCGTCCACCTACTTAGATCCAATAGCTCTCATTTCCACAGCCTTGGCAAATTTATTAAATGCCGAGTGTGATATTTTCTATTCAAGTTCCTCCGTGTTATAATGCTTTTTCGTATCTATAAAGTTACGAGACTGATTAGACGTTCCTGCACGGCAGATCCACTAATATACATATGGTTGGTGTTGGTGTCGAAGGATCTCTTTGTATTCAGGGACGTTATGTCTTATCATTAACATGTGAATGACTTGAATTGGGTTTATTACTATTTTGCACGCTAAGAGCAGCTGCAAGTATTTTGAACAATCTTGCTGTATACACAGAGGAGTAATCTTATTTACTTGCCTTTATCAATACATTACTAATCATTGTTTTCGAACAAATTAATACAAAGAAATGGCGTGCTGTGCCTGGACATGTCATTCTTTTTCATATACAAAGTACATCTATGATGAAATAGATACAAGTTATGTACCGCTATATAATGTATTTTATATTATTCTCACGCAAGTATCTACAAAGTAGAGTAGTATAAAAATGTATGTAACGTTATTTAGTTAATTATAATATATAATACAGCGTGTGTCGAATCCATGTCATTCGTAACATTATAGTTGTAGACCTTTGTCAGTGTTGGTGAACCAAAATAATGTTTTTAGGATTTGCACTCGTTTGAAAATCTTAACTTACATGTGTAATAGAAGTTAAGGCCGATTCCCAACTGAGCAGCGCATCGAGTTAATATACTGCTTAGAATTAAATAGCCTAATATCAAAATCAGGCAAATCCCTTTAGAACAGTTTTTCAGAAAACCAAAAAGTGATACTACATGAAAATGGAGAATAGCAAAAGTACAATGATACTTGTATGATATATAAAATATACAATAAGGAAAGTAAGAAGTTGTAAGAGTTTTGCTGAAAACGTATTGTTGCTGTTAAAGCTTTTATTTTAAAGAGTATAAGAAGAAATAGAAAAAGAGAAATAAAATTAGACAAAAAGCAAAAAAAGAGAGCAAAAAGTATCAATTCGGAAGTCTCTTCCTGAAAAGTGCAACCTTCTTCATCTTCATCCTCTGGTGCTATGTGGCGGTCCAAAATCCTTTTATAAAATACTAAGAAATCCGGATTAGGCCAGAATATGCCTATACATTGTTTGGTTGATAACACATTTACACTCGAACTTTTAGGTCTTTGACTCTAACTCCTAATGGAATATGAGTTGGATGAAGACCCTATCTGGTGGTATAAACGAATCCCCAGTCACTAACTTCCAAACCACGAAGTGCTGTAGGCGCACATGAATACACCCACTTCGAACATATTTCAATAAACGTGGATTTTTTATTCTATCTACCACAGCTGTCTGCTATGAAACGAACCGTAACAAAATACTTAATTGCAATACTTTTTGATGGTCTTGTGGACTCCTTTGGTCTATGGTGTCTTGATACAGTTGAGGTGGTGTATTTTAAAATTAAATTTTCACGATAGGTTTTATTAAGAACAGCATAAAACGCTCAACGATTTGATACGCTTTGGAATTGTAATTGCAAGAAAGGTACAATTAGTGGCACAGGTTAGTATGAAAGTATAAAATACCGTTTAATTTTCTCTTTTACTCGTTTCCAGTCCATCTTATTTACAACCTGTTTCCTGGTTTGTGTTTAATTCCAGGCAAAACTGCTTCGGATTGATTGACTACTACAATATGATTGTAGCTGTTATTGCTCTTATTATTCACGTGTACGTAGATTATATTATTTAGAAATGAATTTTAGATAGTCCAAAATTGATAAATCAAACCTTTATAAACACTGTAGACCAACGTATTGTAAATCACACACCAACAACGCACATTGTTAAAGTTCAGAAATACTGGCTGTTTCAATGCGACACCGTGATTAGTTGGAGTGGTGTTGGCCGCATTTGAAACTGACTAGCGAGTAGAGATGGCCGCTTTTGAAACTACTACTAAACTTTACATGACTCGTGAGTGGTTTTGGTTGATTTGTGGACAAAACCGCACAGAAAGCGCGATATTCGAATTCTTTGAAGATAGATGATTTTGTTACTACGCCTGCGTGTATCTAAATGATATTGTTCCAATGGTGCACACTACACACGTGCGTCAGTACAAATATAGGAATGTTTTCCATTATTTTGTGAATATAATTTTTGTTGCTTTAAATCAATTTTGTATAATGTATCTACCGTCATTTTAAATGCTATTTCATATTATGTAATCGAAATTTCGAAATATTTTTGTAGTGTGCCGCGATGCGAGTAAACTTCTGATTTGTAAACTATAATGTAAGACAAATTTCACGTATTTCATAGAACAACTGACAATCGTTCTAATGAAGAGGGAAGGGAATGTGCACACACAGATTTTCAAATCTTTCTGAATTTTCGGGTTGGAAACCTCCTATTACTAGTCATTGAATTTTTTTCATTCTTCTTCGCATTCAATTGGTATCGAGGAGGTTCTAGAAAACTTCGGAACTATTTCCTGATTATTTCCAAATCTCTTAGTCAATGCTGTGGCATTCTTGTTACAATAATACGCCGAGAAATTACTATAATCGTGTAATGATAGCAAGGTCTGTACGGGGTAGTATGGTAAATAGTAAAAACATCGGCATACTCCCCACCACACAAAAATATTTCATAAATTCATAGAGTTCGGATATTCATAAATTTCCGTTGTGAAGTGACAAGACGATGCGAGAGAAAATTTTTTTCTTACTACCGGCTTTGTTCTAACATGAGTGAGTCAACTTCAACTACCTATTTACTAGTACCTCTATCCTAGACTAAAACACCTGAAATATGGGGGATATGAAAAATGCTAGCTTGTAGTGCAAAACATGAATCAAGTATAGGATCTTTTACCATTTACATCATAAATCACCATAAAGCTATAAAAACTGTAAAAACTAGGCTTTCTAACTGTTTTAAAAGTATTAGATGTGGTGTTAAGCACGGTATTCTTCCAGGTATTATAATATAAGCTTTTCTAGGAACATAAAAATGAATATAATTAATCATGATTAAGTTATCACGCCAGCTTTATGCGTACATTGCTGCACTGCATGTGTACAAATAACAATAATTCATAACGTGAATACCTACATTTTTCCTTTTTTTTCAATAGTGCAAAGTACCGAATTTGAAATCGTTTGCATTTTCACCAAATCGCATATAACAAAATATGCAGATAAATATTCTGGACATAGTACGTGACTGCAATAAATTTAAAAACATGAGATTGGCAACTTAAATTTTAGTAAAGTTTAAATCAATATTATTTTATTTGAATGAATCATATTAGAGAGAACTTTGCGTACGGAAGCGAATAAATTATTCATAACATCCCAACAGGATTATCATGAATATAGGGAGCGAAGTTTTTTGAATGAATAAAGTGCAGGAGGTTTTAAATAGATTGATATTTATGTTATTAAAAATGTTGGAAAACCGAAACAAACATGAATTTTCATTAACACAACTATGCGAGTATACAGCATGGAATAGTTTTTGAAAAAGCAAAAATAACATAAAAGGTATTTTTAATAAAAATAATGCCAGGTGTTCGCTATGAATTCTCTGTAAATGCAGTAAAGTCGCGGTTATCTATTATCTTGACTATTACTCATTTAAGGCAGATCACTGGTGCATAGGGCATTTCAATCTCCTTTCTAAGGAGCGCAGTATTCGTGTTTGTAATATACATCACATTCAGATCTTGGTTCGACAAACTGCCATTTATGCAGATCAACCAAGAGAGGATGCATAATAGGCGTAATATAGCCCAAA
>CACRWG010005080.1:0-11714 GCA_902654985.2 Oryctes borbonicus
GGGTGCCGATACTTATGTGTTGTTTACCATACTACGCCACAGTCCTTTCTATCATTATTATGACCCCTGTTTAGCTATTACGGTATAATATTTTTGTTTATTTAAGTTATTTACTTTGCAATTTTTTCCTTTTATTATTATGTAATTTTTAGGATAATAACATCAAAATAACATTAAATTATTTAAAATATGTTTTATTTTGACCGGGACCGTCCTGGATCAACTAAACAGCGTCCTCTTTTGTCATGTTTTTTAAGTTTTCGCGACATTGAAATTATTTTGCTAATTAACAAATAATTTCGGTTATACGTTAAATAGAAACACGTACACATAATAGAATACGATGTTCGTTACTTGTACGAATGAATTTAAGTTGAGTGTGGACGTTATTTTCCAGGATCATTTGAAATTAAATCGATTTCGCGCTTAAATCGTGGCGTCCGATGCGGTTTCGTTCGACTTCGTGTTTATTCGATTCTATTCAACGTATAACCGAAAGCGCTAGCTTACCATAATTTCTTTTCGATGTGAGGTTATGTTAAAATTTGAAATCACATAGTGCATATGTAAAGCAATTTTGCATTCATGTAATTCACAAAAGGATTGATAAACGAAAAAATAAAATGTATAAGACAGCGTATGGCCCAAGTAATTAAAATGGGAAGCCAACAACAATAGAAATTTTAACTTGTGCAATATGGGATCCTTCAACCGCATAATCATCGTTACCGCGGTTCTATATAGTATTATATCCCTTGCAGTTTTTCATAATGTTTATAATACGGTACATACAGTTATCGATGAAGAATTTCATATACCCCAAGGCATGGCGTACTGCAATTTCAACTTTTCTGTAGTAAGAAACCTTATATTGAATTCAAGATCTTCAAACAAAGATATTGTAACGGATATTCTTTTAGTGGAATCATAAGATAACGACACTTCCCGGCTTATATATCGTATCAACTATTTTACTGGGGCCCTTACATCTATGTAGTACTTACTGGTTAAGATTTGTGAATTACCTAGGAGGTGTTATTAATATGTGCTTGTTTGTAATTCTATTTGGAGCGTTTAATGAAAAGGCAAGTAAATTATTACCTCCACATCGATAGCATTGAGCATTGATCTGTTTTTAGATTAACAATCGTGAGAAGCTCTCAGCATTGCTTTCAGCCTTCAATCTCTCTATATTGCCCCCTTTATTTTTCTTCACGAACCTTTATTATACTGATGTAATGTCAGTAATGTTTGTTCTATTATTATTAATATTTAATAAAACTGATAAGCATGTATTAGCATCTGCTTGTGGTGAGTTATATAAAGCATATTTTTAATTGAAGTTGCAGGTTCCAATATTTAATCAATGCTCAGGTTGTTCGTAATCATAAACGTATATCTTACAGGCTTACTTTCGGTAATTATGAGACAGACGAATATTATTTGGGTAGGAATGTTGTTGGTGGATTATACATTGAAACAACTTTATTGGTTCTGCCGTTCTAAACCTATCTCCCGTAGGGAAACTGGAACGGTAAGGTCGTTCGAAATAAAAGAGAAGGTTTGTTCTTAATGCTTATGAAATTAATTACAAAGCAGCCACATTCTTTTTTTTATTTTTAGGATGTAGCAGCTTTCCAGATCGATGATGTTTGGAAACTAAGGAATTTTAAGAGGATACCAAAGCAGATAGTCATTAATATCTGCTCGTATGTTAGCGTAATACTGTTATTTGTAATATTTTTGGTTGTTAACGAAGGAATCGTCCTAGGTGATAAAAGTGCACACATAACCGTCATTCACGTGCCGCAGTTATTTTATTTTTCGATGTTTTGCATCGTCTTTGCTTGGCCCCACTTTCTATACTTCATGATTCCATTTTTAAAGTATGTGAAAAAAACAGGTATACTGTACGTGTTAAGCGTAATCGCGATTATGGTAATAATAGTACGCGTTAATACGTTAGTCCATCCATATTTGTTAGCCGATAATAGACATTACACTTTTTATATTTGGAAAAGATTTTACGAAAACATACCATTATTCCGGTACATTGTCATTCCCATTTATTTATTCGGAATATATTCGCTTATTTCTAGCGTTTACTCTCGTAACGACATTACCTTTGCTTTTGCCTACTTTCCCTGTACAATTTTCGTTTTAATTTTACAGAAAATGATCGAAATTCGTTATTTCCTTATTCCTTTTCTTATATTTCGTCTGAGAGTCCGCCAACCGTTGATGACGACACTGTTGGCCGAATCGCTGACTTATTTACTAATGAACATTGTTACTCTCACGATATTTTTTACTAAAGACATCTACTGGAGCGATTTTCATTATGTACAAAAGTTAATTTGGTAATTAAACTACTTTCATAATAATTGTTTTTCTTTTATTAATAAATAGTAACTTAAAGAGAAAACAAATAATTACTATTATTCATTATTTTCTTCGTTCGACGATGAGGATGAGGATGAAACTGCATCCTCTCCAAAAATACTTTCTTTGCATCCTCTACTGGAAGCTGCTGCCCGAATTTGCGCTAAAAAGTCCTAACAAAAAGAAGTAAATAAGTTTACGGTACATTTGAGGACATAAAACGAAGTGGAAGGCCCGAACAATGACAATCGGTAATTCCCTGAAGAAGTCGTCGCATTACCATACCACAAATTGGGGTAAGATTCAATTTACCCATTTGGACAAAAGTTCACATAAAATGGAATTAGGTAAGTAATTTGGAAAAATGTGTTCTGGACGGACGAATCCAAATTCGAATTATTTAGTGTGAGAAGCACACTGTAAATATTTGCATAGTGTAATCAAACTTGTTATTAGAGGACAACAAGTCGATTGCCTAGCAGTAGCGTCACTGCGCTGGATTAACCGAAATAAACGTGCGCGTTATTTAGAACAAAAAACAATAAGAGAATTTATGAAAACAGAAACATAACAGATATCCGGAAGTGAGGCCATTAACACCTGTATCATAGCGTACGTTTCTACAGTGGTCTCTTTGAGACCCGATCGTTGCGGCATATATATCCGCTTATACGCAGAAAAAGATCGTTCTACATCTAGCAATGTAATATTCGCGTACTTAAAGTGGTCTTTGAATTTATATAACGGATCTTCCGCGACAATATTGTTAAAAAGATGGCGAATCTAGAAAAATCGCAATTTTTACGTAATATAGTATTAAATTTTTCTCTGGCTGAAACACTTTATGTCATCTAAAATATGTAGCACCGTTTGTACGTAGTCAACAATTTCACACGAATCCCACAGGACAACGAAGTGTTTTGCAATTTTTTTATTGTGTCGGCTACTGGAATGTAATTGTCGTTAATAGTTTTTAAATCTGCTGCAACTCGAGGATTTTGGAATTGCATTTGACTTAGCTTTATTGCAGCTACTTCCTTAGCGTCCAGTTGTGAAAGAATTAATTTGACCTTTTCAAAATATTTAGAATAATAGAATGCTGCTTCTAACCATGTACCCCATCGGGTAAGAATTGGCTGCGGCGGTTCCGGTATGTCAAGACACTGTGAACAAAATAACCGAATACGTCTCGATGATTTAAGAAAAACTGCATTCGTTTGTACTATTAGTTGATCCTCATCGGGATAACATTTTCGTATAGTGTCTGCTACAAGGTGTAAAGCACGAAACAGACATATGTGTAGCAAACTCGGTTGAACAATTGACATGTGCGAAGCATAATCGCATTTTCAACCTTGAATGCTTTCCGTTCAATTCCTACACTTAGCATAGAAAGCCGGTAAGTGCTGACATGTAACGAAGCAGCTCTGTATCCCCCAACCCCTCGCGGTTAAACACCATTGGAAGGCAAGTGAGAATGTTGCGCTCTAATTATTATCTGTAATGTATAAATTAATCAACGTAGTGGAAAATATTGTTAAGATGAAGTACTTAATACCATTATTATGCCCAGTAAATTAATTTTGGAATTAAGCATCGACTAATGTTTCTATTGCCACTTACGTTTGACATCGGTTGGTTGCTGGTGCTTATCATTGCATCATCATCTGCATCATCACCAACTTGGTTCGGTCGTCCAAAGGTGTTGTTCAGTTCGCTCTACAATTTCAACATTTCGGTTCACTTTTAGAATACCACTAATACTACTTTCTTACTTTGTTTCTTACATGAGTACGTTTAGCCGGTACAGGCGCTATATCCTACGAACCAAATAATATACGCATATATACGCATGCAGGCACTTGTTCTAATATTAACCTGTCTTATGTAATTCCGCTTCCTCAGTTCATCGTTTAACTCTCGTATCATTAATTTTTGGACTTTTGCATACTCCAAAAGCTGATCGTACTCTAAATGAGAACAGTCTTCGTTATCGGACAAGTCACTACCTGCAATATCAAATCTCTTATATGTATTAACTTTGATTTACCCTTCCTATCATGTTTACCGTGAATTGATAAATTGAATTCTTCATCGGTAGCTGGAAGATTGCCAGATTCTCTTAAAATTGCCTTGTTTTCATCTTCATCTGCATCTTGAATTGTTTGGATTTCGGGAAGAATCACAAGAGTTTCGTTTTTGACGGTAGGAAGAATCCTGTCGTAATTGTATCGTATAATGCTTAATATATCATTGCATCGCGTTAATAAATCTTCTACATCCATGCTATAATCAACTATAAGCAAATTGCCTTCTTTGCTCTATAATAACCCACATATGAGATTACGATTAATTAAACAAACATATCTACTTACATAGGATAATTGTTGTTGCATAGCTGTTACAATATGCAAAGACAATTCAATTTGCTCACGCAAGCTATTAACGCTATTTAACAAAGGTCTGTAAGTATTTCTGTTGTTAACTGCTTCAATATGATTTTTACTTGGAGTATTGCACATTAAATGAAAATTTTGCACTAGTTTTTGTTGTACGTCAGCAGTACATTGGAGATATGTTGGCAATACTGATGAGAACAGTTTACGAAAATCTTTAGGTTGTGACTTCCATTGATTTTTACAAAAAGCTAGTCCAAATCCACAAAGAAAGGATGATATTATGTAAATATAAAGCATGTATATTTTCTACAAATTTCCAAAACTATATTGCAATATATATATTAAATACCTATTGCTTATAACCTTACATCGTAGTTGTTTAAAATAGATTCTTTTGTGGCGCTATTAAATTTGAATGTTCCCTCCTGTATGTCAACTGAGAATACAAAATTTAAGTCTCCAATATCGACTATATTACCAATTTCTTTTAATAGGTTATTAGAAGATCTAACCAGATCAAATACTATTTCTCCTGTACTTATTAGCAAAGATAACATATGGTCCGATATCACACTTTCAATTGCTTTTTTTGTGCTTAAGCTGAAAGTTATCAATATAGCATTTTAGTATTCTACTACGAAGGCAAATTACCTTAATTTATCAATACTAGCTTGCCGAGACTGATATTGTTGCAGCATCTTCTTCATTAAACCAAATATATCTTGCAAGTTATTTATCAACTTTGAAAATTGTCTCCTGTAACATCTACTTTTAATCTTCTTATGGATAATTCCATACAGCCTAATGGCAATTGCAAGAATAGATGTGGTTTGCAATATAAAATTTTTTTTATAGGCACCTATGATCAATCCACATAATGAACTAACATCGATAGAATACATTTTAATACAATTGTGATTTTCCAAAGGTATCGGTCTCCAAAATTGTAATAATAATTCATCGTGTTCATTTAGAAGCATACCCGATTTAAAAATTGATTCAATACAGGATTTCATAACCTAAGAGAGTAAAGTCAATTCCGTTTTGATAATAAGCAAATAATTATAAATACGTACGTATTCGTAAGTCATTTTTTGGCTAAAACACTCTATTAATTGCAATAATGTTTTTATTTACCGTCAACATAAGTTAGGTTAGAATTCTTATTACAGTTTCTTAGAAAGAAAAGTCCCAAGTTGGCAGGCAGAGAAGGCGCCATCTGTAGTGAACTGGTCAAACTATTTTCGGTAAGCTCTTATTGGTATATGGTATTTTTGAAATCTCTCTTTCTTCAGAGATTATTTAAATTATGTACTCCATGCCTATAATTGTAAAGATCTCGTATATAACTTTGTTGGGTGTTGGTTTGTTGATTTTATGTGCATAATTTTGGCAGAATTATGTGTCGTGTAAAACAACTTTATTCGAAGAAGATTCCTGTTTAGTACTTCGACGAATTATTAGAAGATGGCACCAACAGTTCCATCTTTTATTAGTTATGTAAAATTTTTGTAAATGTCATTTTTTATTAATTATTGATATTAATCTTTTTAATTTATCAAATAAATTATAATTTTTAAAATTTGATATTAAAATGTGATTATGGTTGCACTGCATTATCTTTTTTTTTTTGTAAAATTAGAAGTATTAAGTGATGGATAAATTAGAAGGAACTAAATTTTATGTAGGTTAGTTTTTTAGTTTATATGTGTTGATATTTGATTTAATAGTGCAGGTTGAGTTAAAATTTTTAGGGCATGCATTTATGGTGAACTCTTGTAGTACATAGTAGTTGAAAATATTTAAATTGTACCGATTCAATTTTTCGTAATTACGTATTGACCTTTGACACGGATCGACAATGCTGATTAGGAGTGTTAATTGTGGTAATCGCGTTCTGCATAGAATTCGCAGGGAATACCATACGCCAACCGACTATATGTACATTCAAAGGAGTCAAATACCTACAATGCACTTTCAAGCGTCACTACCTCGTTTGCCAATTCCTAAACTAGAATTATCTTGTGAACGATATTTAGCTGCTCAAAAACCTTTACTCGCAGAGGAATACTATAGGAAAATGGAAGCAGATGTTATTTATTTTAGAGAAAATTCCGGCGTGGAATTGCAGACGTTGCTGAAAAAAGAGGACAAAAAAAATAAACATACCAGCTATATATCAGAACCATGGTTTGACATGTATCTAAGAATTCGCAAGCCTTTGCCTCTGAATTTTAATCCCGTAATTGTTTTTCAAAATGACGAAAGGGACAAATATAATAACCAGCTAACAAGAACTAGTAATTTGTTAATTAGTTCTTTAAGATTCTATAAATCTTTGAAAGCTGGCATTCTAGAACCAGAAGTTTTTCATTTGAATCCGAAAAAGAGTGACAATAAAAATTTTCGATTGATTTGTTCTCTCATGCCATCTTCGTTTTCCTGGTATGCGGCATATCTACTGAAAGCATATCCTTTAGATATGAGTCAATACCCAAGTTTATTTAATAGTACTAGAATACCTGAGATTGATAAAGATAGATTCTTTACATCCCCATCAGCTCGTCACATATTGATTCAACGTAAAGGACATTTTTATGTATTTAATGTTTTTGATGCAGCAGGAGACATTATAGCTCCGGATGTGATACTGGCACAACTGAAATATATTTTAGATGATAACATTTTACCTGACAAACATCCAATAGGAATATTGACAACATTAGAAAGAAATAAATGGGCAGTATTACGACATAAACTGGAGTCTCTGGGTAACGAAGATAATTTAAAAATGATTGATAGTGCCTTATTTAATATATGCATTGATGATGATGATATTGGAGGTGATTTATATAAATTATCAAGGATTTTCTTACATGGTGATGGTAAAAACAGGTATTCTCATTAGGCTTGTCTCAATACAAATCACAAATTAGTCAGAGAGGATTTGATTGCCTAAAAGAAATCCGAAACTGTACATGATTGGCTCTGCCTAGTTTGGGATTTCTGTTGGAATAAAGCTGTTATTATATTCATTTGTAAATAATATATTTTTCTTTCATAGGTGGTTCGACAAGTCCTTTTCTTTACAAATAACAGGAGATGGCGTGGCTGGAGTTAATTTCGAGCATTCGTGGGGTGATGGTGTTGCTGTTCTGCGATATTTTCAAGATATTTACAAAGATAGTACACAGAATCCGTTCGTTCATCCAGAAACAATACCATGCTATGATCACGTGAAGACAGTACGAAGGCTAGGTATTATATATTAACATGTGGAGCTTTTTGTACTTAGGTTCTACTTTGTTACAGATATAAACCTGGATGATTCTTTAAAAGAAGAGATCCGTAGTGCAATTACCGCATATAAGCTAACATGCGATTCCTTAGACGTAAATTTCACAGAATTACACGGCATTGGACGAAAAGTTTGTAAAAAACATAGTATTAGCCCCGATGCCGTGATGCAGATGAGTTTTCAGGTTTAACGATTGCTACTTAGACATTATCATAAAAATCTACATATGTCTTTTAAACATAATATAATGAATATGTTACGCTGTATTTATCCATAAACAATTGGATATATCACCTCTCAGTCACCGGATTTAATTCCCATTGAACATATTTGGGATGAATTAGAAAGGAGAATCAGCAAAATCAAATTACAAGTATTTGTAATATTTAAAGGAGATGTTTAAAAAAACATGTAATGAAATAACTTCCTTTGTAAGTTGGTCCAGAAGACTGCAAAAGTTATTGACGTTGGCGGTCGTCTAACAATATATTAATTTTAGTTTTAATTTAATTTAATTTGTATTTTTTAAAGTCGTTTCTTTCTTTGATTCCATTTATATTATTATATTTATATATTTTGAGGATTAAGAATAGATTTCCGTATATATATGTATATGTATGTAGACTTTTATGACCTGTTTGATCAAATCTTTCTGTGTACATATTAATAAACCGGTTATTTGCAGGCCGCCTACTATAAACTGCACTCCACTTTCGTCCCGTCTTACGAGTCGTGTAGTACAGCTGCCTTTAAACACGGTAGGACGGAGGCGATACGACCCTGTACTACAGCAACAAAAGTAAGTGTTTTTAATGGGTAAAATGGGCGCGATGATCAATTATCGATAACGAATCTTGTAGACATTAAGCGTTGGAATGTACAAGGACAAGAAGACGCCCGCGGAAATCAAAGCTTTAGTCTCGGAATGTTCCAAGGTGCACATGCAACTGACCAGAGAAGCAGCAATGGGCCAGGGTTTCGATAGACATTTATACGCCTTAGAACTATTGTCCAACAAACTCGAAAGGCGTCAAAATATATTTGAAGATCCAGCTTACAAAGCGTTGCACAATAATATCATTTCGACGAGTACCTTATCATCGCCTGCGGTACGAGCTGGAGGTTTTGGTCCCGTTGTTGAAAACGGACTTGGAATCAGGTAAGAGTTTTTCATATTATGTACATGCAAAGTATCCGCTCCTTTCAGAATTTTCCGTTCACAACACTTTTTGCTTTAAAATTGTTTCGTTTTAGTTATGTTATCAAAGACGAATATATCGGAACATTAGTAACGACATATCCGCAACAAAACGGAAGGGATTTTATTGGTGCCTTAAATAAAACCATCGACAACATCATACAAGCTCTACACAGTCGCTAATAGCCAATTCGCCAGTTTCCATTGGCAAAAGAAGAATATACATGACTTTATAACATTTTATACTATTTTGTATACGTTTAAATATATTTACAGTATTAAATGGGAAAATAAATATCCAAACGTAGATCTATTTAACTCTGAAGACTTACATTGAATGTATTTATATTTGAGAACGTTGGTGCTAATTTATATTTGTTAAAAAGGTGTTTTATTTACCCAAATTTTATTTTAAAGTCACCGTTTGCTATAAATTTCATTTAAATCTTTTTTTTTAAAAGAGCTGTGGACCTAGTGTAGGTTCTAAAAGTTAACTAGGAAAAGATTCGCTGAAATACGAAGATCACTCGAATTTAATGTATATTCTGATAAGATAAATATATTTGCAAATAATATTATATTAATGTAAACTGGGATACAGGAGAAAGGGGCAACTACATAAAAAGAAAATTTACCATTCCATTGAATTTTTGTGAACATTTCAAAAATACTGAAAAGGGGTGCCATCTGTGCAGTAATACCTAAACGATCCCTTCCAAATGATCCTTCTATATTGTCCACAATAATGGATTTGGTTTCCCTCCCTAGTTCTGCGAAATAAAGTATTCGTTTAGCCATTTGTCCTCTTGTTAATTTTTTTCTTTCTCAAAATGAAATTAAATGTTAAAGCGGAAAGTATATATTTTTCTTTAACGTTTTATATAATACATTTAAATATATTTGCAGTATTAAAGGCAAAAAAAAAACCTAGATATGTATTAATTTTGTTTAATATCTTTTTACATCGATTACAATTACTTGTCTTACGTATTTCTATTCTATGGTGAAATCTATGAAATAATACATATATACATAACAATCAACTAATACAAATCGGACTATCTTTAGAACAGTGTTTACCCAACTCCTTCAGATAAAATTTTCATCCATTCGAAACTAATATAAATAGAATATTTGCATTTACAAGAAGGGATCTTAAACTTGACTAACAACGAAAATATATGTACAGGAAACAAGGTTTTGGAAAGCAAGTGGAATATTCCAAGTTTCAATGATAATTTTCTAATGTGTGTCACCCATGTTTACTTTTGATACCTTGAAAATAGAAAAGGAACTTATATAAGATTCTTATTATATAAATATATCAGTCAATTTGTTACCATATAAATGCCAACGATTAGTCCAAATAAACCAATGGCGCTACCAAAAATCTCTACTATAAGGATTTTGACGAATAAAGTCGAATTTGCAGCATCTGCCAACGCAGCACCAGATCCCACAATCCCTACAGCGATACCACAGAATAAGTTGACTAAACCTACTGCTAAGCCGGCACCAAACATCAAATAACCGGCCAACCAATTTTTCCCTTTTAAGAGGTAGCTATCCACTACAGTATCCCAAGTAAAATCCTGTAACAAACATATTACGTAAAATGGTTTATTAATAATAAGAATATTATACAATATCACC
Source organism: Oryctes borbonicus (assembly GCA_902654985.2). NCBI lineage: Eukaryota > Metazoa > Arthropoda > Insecta > Coleoptera > Scarabaeidae > Oryctes > Oryctes borbonicus. Next base: position 10,931 of record CACRWG010005080.1, read on the forward strand.
TCTAAATATCCAGACAACACAATTGCTGTTATCAAGCCATAAATTGCCACTGCTTCACAGAAAATTACAGAGATCAAATTTTTGGTTTTTATACGGGGAGCCTTGACACCACCTCCAATAATACTGACACCAGTTGTATGGATACCTCTGAGAAAAGTTTTATGCTAAAAGTCAATAGGCGGTACTGGTTAATGCTATACAGACTTACAAAGCAGCCCCTACAACTGAGAGTGCAACAGACAGTCCGATGCCAATTGTAGCCCACATATGCGGAGACGTTTCTTCAAGGAACCTATAAAATACGATTAGCGATATTTCTTACGGAATATACACTTAAAACTCACCATCCAACACTTATCCTTTCGCCTTTACCAGTCAAAACATGATAAAGTGCTGCAAATTATGAGATTCTGTTAATTTAAATGTTACGAGGATTAAATTGGCACTTACATAAAATCGTAACTACTGAAGCTGTTGTTCCTAGAAAAATTGAAGCTAAAACTTTCCTCATTTTCTTCTATCTAAGAAATTGGTATCACAAGATTAAATGTTGATCGATTATAAATTGGTTAACGGAGTTGACGGACCACTTTTCTTGTAATTTATCACGTGAAAGGCGGAGTTAAATGTTTACTGTTAAAATTGTTGTTAATACAGGAATCGATAGGGATCATAGAGTATAGGAAGGGTAAAGCGGTTCTTTGCATGTATCTTGAAAACTCGATACTCTATGTTCTATAATGATAGCAAGGACTGTGGCGTAGTATGGTAAACAACACATAAG
>CACRWG010005081.1:0-11709 GCA_902654985.2 Oryctes borbonicus
GGACCTTAGAGAGAGATTAATGAACATGACCCGTTTGAGCTTGTAATCTCAAGTTTCTCAATAACTATTCGTACCACAATAACGCTGCTTTGTGACTTCTACTAGATGTTAAGAATGTTTAGAATTATGAAGAAAGTTTTAACATCGAATAATAATTTGTAAAATATAGATGTGCTATAACGACTGCGATAGTGATTATGACCCAGCACAGTTTATAAGTACCCTACGCTAGGCAAAAATAATAAGATATTGAAGATATTGAAAGTAAATTTACAACTTTACAGTTTATTATTTAGCTATTGCTAGTTCATATCTGTTCACATTTTTGTTAAAATTCTATAAAATTATAAAAAGTGTGGTCAGGTCACGGACTTATCCGACAGCAAGCACTTGATTATTTAAAGGAAGCGGATGCTTAGAATATCGATAATTGTGGATGTTAATAATAACGAACTAGACAATCATTATGAAACCGAAGAAGTGGTTCCATCCGAAAATGTAAGTGAGACTTGGAAAGTGATATGAATATCTCTGACTCAGGGAGCACACATATAGCAATTGATGAAACTGATTGACAGAAACTTACCAATAGTGGGTAGAATTGCAGAACGTAATGTTATGAAAAGTACACCGGCTCCTGTATCATATGTAAAAAGGTAATTGTTAGGTAATTGTTTCTATAGAAACCATTTAGATATTTTATATTATATTTCGTTGGATTGTTGTATGTACGCGGAATATTCGGACAAAACAGCTTTGCCATAAAAAGTTTGTAGTAACGTAAAAGGGGGACACCAATTTTTTTCACCAATGGCTGAAGCGTCGGTTTTTAAAAATAATGAAATTTGTTCATCAGTGTTTATAGTTTATAGTCTGGTATAGATACCAGAAGAAAATATTTTTTTGTTTGAAATGTCTAACTTAATGAGGACACCTCCGGGCTCCTCCAACCTCTATCCGTGCACTCCGATTCCGGGATCTCCGCCATTGGATGTGACTAACGCTAGCACTGATTCCCGGTTCGACGGTTTTCGCCTCTGGAAACTGAATTCAACCCGGATCTCGCAAATATTAGAAGTTTTATGGATGCTCAAATTCAAAATTTGGCCACCCCGCTCAATGAAATCCTTAAAGAAAGGAAAGTTACCCTTCCTTCAACGAACGAAGCCCGCAAAGAAAATTTTTCATCAAAGCACAGGGCCGGATTTTCCCCTGTCAGCGTTGACACATCGTACGCGTCCACTAACTCGTTAGTGGATGTAATAGCTAGGGAGAACACCTTACTGACCTCTACGAAAAAGCGGGTGGCCAGATCGCCGGTAGAGCAGGAACGGGTATTACACCTCCCTCCGAGGCCCGCAGGTAAGGGCACTCGCCCTAAAGGGCTGGAGGACCCCCCTAAGAGGAAAAAGAACGCCACTAACCGTGAGTTCGTCGACCTGAACAGGATTGACGTGGTGTTGGACGCCGGCCAGCCTCAGACTCGGGCTCCAAGATTACCAACTTCTCGGGAGATATCATCTAACGCCAACAAAATCTCAGCGTCTGCCAAAAGCAGCGGCGCGCCCGCCCCCTCTGGTGACCCGATCCCCCAAATTGCACTTAGGGACAAGACCAAGTGATCTTCCATTTCTGGTGAGCTAAAGCGCTGGGGACTCTCTTTCTTCAAGGCCCAGAACATCACCGATGGTATCAGATTTCCGTGGGGTTACCAATTTCTTCCTGTCGCCGTCCATCCCCTATAATACTTACCAACTGCCTTCGGAGAAGTTCCTTACCGTCGTGATAAGGGGCATCCCATTTGAGATTCCGATGGAGGGTGTGACTCGCGATCTGGAAGAAAAAAGGCTATTCTCCTGAGAGCGTTCTCCGGATGCGAAGATTTTCCGACAAACGCTCCATACCGCTGGTCTTGATTAAAGTCCCTAAAACGCAAAAATCATTCTATAACATCAAGGAGGTGATCGGGATCCAGGTGGTGGTGCAGTCGCTTAGGTCTCAGCCAAACATCGGGCAATGTTTTCGCTGCTTGGGATTCAGTCACGCGCAGAGCCGTTGCTCCGCGCAACCTCGTTGTGTGCGGTGTGGCGTAGATCGTCCATCGAGGGAGTGTGTACCCCCTCGAGAAGGACCCCCCAGCTGCGCGAATTGCGGCAGTAGTCATCCGGCAAACTACCGGGGATGCCCCAATATCTCGAAAGTGAAGATGATGCCTTTGAGGTCGGATAATCCGACTCCGAAATAGCCTGGCCGGGCCAGCCAGAGAGCTGTGACGGACCGTACTTATGCTCAAGTAGTTGCCTCTCTGGCAGCTCCAAAGCAGTCAGACCTGTAGTCCGCACTGATCCACATAAAAGTGCTCGAAAGTAAAGATCTCTCGCATAGGGATGAGCCCGCTGTAGATCTGGGAGCGATGTTGGACTAGCTTAGGAATAGGAACAAGCATTCAGTTCAGCCGCTGCAGGGCGAGTTAGGGTTGGTGTTCTTCGAGGAAGGGAAGGCCGAAGTACACGCGGATTCCCTGGAGGAAATCTCTGCAAGTCGTGACGAAGACGGCGATGATATGACGATTATCGACGAAGTGAGGGGTTTTATCGGATGCCTGGAGGACGAAAAGGCACCGGGCCATCAACAGCGCGGTCAAGGAGCTTTCCCCCTGCGCGGTCGCCTACTTTCTGTCGCTAATTAATGCATCTCTAAGGCTTTTTTACTTTTCCATGACCTGGAAACATGCAGTCGTGGTGACCGTTCTTAAACCGGATGGGGCGTCGTGACCGTGCGACGGTGTTTTTGGATATCACACGGGCGTTCGACACCGTATGGCACCGCCGCCTGCCGCGGAAGATGCGTCAGCTAGGCGTAGCTGGGGGGTTGGTTTCCATGGCAGCGTCATATCTTGCCGACAGGACATTTTCTGTCCGCTGCGGGGACGTTGTTTCCCGCAGAAGGTCCATTCGTGCGGGGGTACCCCAGGGGTCTTTGTTGACCCCAGAACTTTTTATTCTTTTCACCTGAGACATCCCGCAGCATCCTCAAGTCCATCTTTCCATCTACGCTGACGACACGGACCTATACACCGCTTGTCGCAGCGAGGAATTGATGTCGAGGTGAGTTCAGGCGGCGCTGGACCTGTGCGCCGGATGGCTCTCCCGGTGCAGACTTCAAGTCAACCCGTGGCCGTTCGATTTATGAAGAGAAGAGTTACTCGGCTCCAGAAGCCCGCTAGACCTAGGGCTAAAGCTATTTTTGTCCTTAGACCCTTGGATACGTATGGAGCCCTTTCTTGATGGCAGCGGAGACCCACATCAATAGACTCAAGGCGCTCCAAAACAAGATTTTGCGAATGATAACACGAAACGTGAAGAGTTCTAGACTGAGCGGAGATCTGCAGATCCCCAGTGTCCGCGAATATCTCCAGGAACTGGCGGAGAAGACCCTGAAGAGGCCTTCTCGAACCCCCTACTGGCTAGGATGGTTGAGGTCCCACAGGACAGACCATCCCCCCCCCCCCCCGCCTGAAGATCGACAGGATCGTCGACGTCATGGGAAAGGGATGATATTCGCCACATTTTGCCCCCCATGAGGACCAAGAGGCAATGAGAACCCCGGACGAGCAGGAAGAATTCGTCAACCAGGGACAAAAGAGCTTAAAGGCCTGGTTTTTGCTTAGTTTTGTGTCTGTCTACTCAGATACTTATTACTGATTTTTGTAGTCCTTTTACATCTGCCAGCATAGTCCACAATGCTTTTTAGTTATCCATCTTCTGACTAAGATGTATACTGTGGTTCCGTGCCGTGACTATAAAAATATGTTTACAGGACTCTAACTCTTTCTCTGTTCTTGTTATTACATCAAATTAAAAAAGTGCAAAACAGTTAGCCGCCGCGCAAAAAGCCAATAAAGTTTCTTTGATCCATATTCCTAATAGATTTGCTTGTTAACCGTTGTAGAACCTAATAATAAGTTTTCCGGTTTTCGTTTAAAGAATACAGGAGACAAAATAGCATTGTGAAGAAATAACGTCGTAACGTCTTTCATACCATTCCCAAGGGAAAATGGGTTTACACAATAATGTATGACTTCCTTTCCGATACACGTAAGCTCACATTTTGTAAACTTTACAAGATTTCCTCCGACTATCAACATTATTGATCCTTGATTTCTGCCCTAGTGGTTCATTTTCTCCACTTTTTTATTAGCATATAAATGCGCTCGAGCACGACTAGAAGTGTATAGCAAAGTCACGTTCACGAAACTATCGAATCCTTCTTTTTAATCGGGAGAGCCTGGCCTGATTTGAAAAGTTCAACAAGACCTCATTATCGAAGCGAAGATGTAGAAGGTTATCCGCCACTTCTAACGTAATTTCCTCGACCATCTTTAATAATGTACAACGGTATAGGGGATGCAATACCAAGAAACAGATCACGTTCCGTGACGTATCGGGTGCAGTGAAGGTCTTGTAGTGGGTTTCAAGACACGTACTGTCACCGGCCGCTTGAATTTTATTTAAACAGAGAAATTAGTGAATAACTCAAGTAGTGACGGAAAACTAGTTTTATAAGCAGTTTATGGTGACAGATAGTTTTTACAATAAAATAATGGAAAAGTGCTGGTATCATTTACTGCACTAATTAGCGACCAGTCAGCTCCAAGAAATTTTCGTTAACGTATCAGTTAATCGGCCAGAAAATCATTCCATATACTTAGAAGTAAACCACTTATGTTCATACAAGAAGACGTACTGTTAAAAGAGTTCCATTTGGAAAATAATCTTATTTCCTCTTGTTTATAAAAATATCAATTGAAAAGGGATATCCGCTTTAAAGAGATTTTCCTAGGATTTATCAAAATTTATGAAAAATTTAACGAGTTTTGACTTCCAAGTGATCAAACATAGAAATCGTTTAGAGTATTCAATCAGTGATTTTCATAGAAAAAGTAAGTAGATATAGAGATCTAATCTTACAATTGATGCTACGTATGCAGTCAATAATCCAAATAGATAAACTAATTTTTCTACAGAACTGCACGCTCAAGATATTAAAGTATATATATCTCGTTTTACAATAAAATTACTGTGACAGAAAGTATTAGCGATTTTTCTAGAAGCTACGCACTTGAGATTCAACCTGGAAAGTCCGTAGCTGTGCCGTTTGTTCGGCAAACTTAAAGATAGCGGGAGTATCAAAATCTTCGAATATAATAATAATATACTCTTATTTCGTTCTGGCAGAACTAAACTTCATAATTGATATTCCTTACAGAGACAATATTTATAATACAGTTGGGCATGTAAGTACTAAAGCTATTATCGTAGATCTGTTGATTCTTCAACTAAAGCAATACTCTATGAAAGTTTTGCGTTGCTGAGAAGACTCGCACTTAAAATGTACAAAATATGCTTCGATTTTGGAATCCTTAAATCTGACTTTTAAGAACTTTCTGATGTGGAATTAGGAAGAGTGTGGAAGACATGCTTGTCAGCCTGGCTAGGCAATGTGAATAGCAAAATGACTGTTACTTCCAGTAGATGCTGAAGTTCTACAAACGAAGAATATAATAATTAGCCCGGGGCGACCGTTTCGAGGACACGAATAGTCCTTATCATCAAATTATTATATTACTATATAATAAATTAAATTAAACTTGTGTGGTACGGAGGATGCCGATACTTATGTGTTGTTTACCATACTACGCCACAGTCCTTGCTAACATTATCGGTAATGTTATACATTTGCTTTTATAAATATTTTGAACTAAATAAGAGTTTATAGTATTTCATAGCTGCACTTTATGTTTTTAAACGAAAAACTTCTCTTCATAGGTTTATATTTAAATTACCGAAGAACTACGCGTTTTAGGTATAGGGAAATATTTATAAGAAATATTTTAGAAGAGCTTTTCTATCAGATTCTGGAAAAATACGTAGGGCGTTTCATTAAAACAATTAAATAGCATGAATCCAACATGCCGAGATTTCGACGTCCCTCTTGTAGAAAACAATCTCGATGTATTCCCGAAAGCTGTAACGTTCTTCTTCTATCTTCTAATAAAAAAAAGAAAACGAACTAAACACATCTCCAGAAGTGAATGCATTTACCACTGGCTGGGGTATGGCTCAGGAAGAAATACTTATTCCTATTCAAATAATACTTCCTCTATTAAATAGTATCAAATGTTGTTTCCAAAATAGTACAGGCAGTGACAAAGCGAATACGCTGTACAACGAGCATCCTATTAACCGAATTGAAAATGTATCCCGGCGGACTAGATTCAAAATAGACGCCTGGGTATGTTCTTACAACTATACACCGTGAATTATTCATTTCCCTATCTATCTGCGGGAGGAAACATCCCCTAAGCGAAATTGCAACTAATTTCCAATAAGGATAAAGTACAAACTGCGATATGGTTTCTCCTAGGTGCGACTTATTTCAGGCAACCCCGACCCTACGGTCTCTTCGCATATGTCCAACATTGCGGAAGAATTTACATATAAACTAGAATTTAATAACCGGTCCAAGTGTTGTACGCAATAGCCCGGTGCGATTTGAATTTAATAAAGTTAGATGATTGTTAAATATACAACTCCTGGTACAATATCTGTTCAATTTATGGAAAATATGTCGTTAGCAAATTTGAGATTTATCTGGTAATAGTCTTATAATAATCTACTTTAGCCACAATTTAGTTTCGGCAATCTGCTAATCCCCTAGAAAAAGAATTTCCAAAGAGTTGCATGTACAATGGTAATTTGGAAAATAGCCTAGCACAGAAAAAAAGTATTTTTTTTTGTCAAATGCAATTTTATTTGTCAACATAGTCTCCTTATAAGTCTATACACTTTTCCGAGTGATGCTTCCCACCCTGTCATTCGTTCAAATAGCAGTCGGCATCTGTGTCCGCAAAAGAAGCGTTTACGAAAGTGGTGGCCTCTTCGATCGACGAAAGTCCTTGTTGTCCGGGCGAAACTTTGAGCCTAGGAAACAGAAGAAGGTCACTGATGGCTAAATCTGGTGAATAGAGTAGGTGGTCTATAAATTCGAGTGGCAATTCATGAGTTTTTGACATGGTAACTATTAAAATGTAAAAACTTTCTCCTTCTCCAAATACGGCCTTCTTTCAGCAATACCTGCCTTCAGCTTGTCAAGTAATAATGTGTAGTATTCTGCTATCATTTTCCCGTTTTCAAGGTAGTCGATTAACACAGCTTCATGACTATCCCAAAAAAATAATCGCCAGCACATTTCCGGCAGATAGAATAGTCTTTGCCATTTTCGAAGCCGATTCACCCTTCGCAGTACACTGTTCCGACTTTGCTTCAAACCTCGGACTTCGGGTATCTGTGTATCCAAAGCTGCTTTGGAAATGTTGTTTCGAACATTGTATTTTTGCTCGTGAGTGAGCAATCTTGGCGTTAGCTCTTCATGCTCAAATCTTCAGTCAATATATGACAAACACCTTCTTTCGAAATGCTCCTACTATCTCTTTAACCTTAATCTTGCACCATGTTCTGATGTTATCGACAGTAGTTGCTGTATTTGGCCGAAACATTCCTCGTCAACGAAGCTAGTATGACCACGTTTAAATTCACCTGCCCAAAATTTCATTGTGACAAATGAATTTACAGTATTGTCTTTTAAATGCATGTTTACATGAATTGCCACCACTATTTAGATTTTGTTAGCTTTGGTACCAGAACTTTTAATTTAATCAATTGCATTAGCACATGTATAGCAGTTCGTTACTTAATGGTAGTATGGAAGATTTTCACTTTCTTGGTAAAGTAATATAATAAAAGGGCATCCTTAAAGTTTCAGCACCAGTTACCATATTTCCACAAAGGACTACCAGACATATAAAATAGCTTATAATGTGTGGGGTGTACTGAAAATTTAGAAAATATCGAATAATTTGTTGCTTGCTTACTTTGAGTACGAGATCGTGGAAGTGAAACAGTATGGTGAATTTGCTTAAGGTTAAAAAGTGCATTGAATATTAAAAAAATATATATATAAGAGATATTCACGATTAGTGCCCTATTTGAAAAGTAAGTTTGTAAATATTGCAAATACTCTGTTATGCGCCCTAAGTTAACTGAAATTGTAAGCTTTTCAGTAAATAGTAAGTGTGTCGGTCGAGTAGTTGGTATGAATAAAATAGGAAATACTCCAGGAAAAATTGCTAGATAGTTGAAATTACTGCATCCGGAAGATTATACGAACCGCCATTTCAAACGTTCTTCTGCAATGATTTCATTGCATGAAGATTGGAAATTTTCTTCAGTAGCGGAAACGACATCTAAGATTCTATTTAGAATAAAATTCAAGTTTCAAATAAAGTAAATTCGAAAATGGTAGAAATTTCTAATTCAGTTGTTCCATTGGTGTCGAAACTCCATAACTAATTGAAAAATAATTCCTACACAATAATTAGAGCTCCAAGACAAGATATGGTTTTAAAAGATTCTTCTACGTCTGAAATAAATTTGATCCACTGTAATACTGAGAACTCCAATTTGCAAGATTAGAACAGCAATAGAAATTGATTCTTCGCCCTGGGTCCCTTGTTTTTGGATAAAAGTATTACATCGTTTCATAACATCTCTAATCCATTAAGAAAATTCCTTTGGTTTTGCCATCTTCCATAAATTTTGAAGAAAAGAAAAGTCAGAGGGCGCTAGATCCGGACCGTAAGGTGGATGGTCAATTTCTGCGAAGTACATTCAGCAACGGCAGCTTTTGAAAGTCTTGACTTGTGGACTGGTGCATTGTCACGGAGCAACAGGACCTTGCGTCAGTTATCCGGGTCTTTTCACTTAATAGAATCTCTAAAGCAATGTACTAAGCTTGCATAATACTCTCCGGTGATCATCTCAATCATTAAAATTCCTTGACAGTCCCAACACATATTTGCCATTATTTTTCCTACAGAAGAAGTGACTTTAAACTTTTTGGGAGGGCTGGAGCCCTTAATATGCCACAGTATTAATTCTTGTTTTGACTCAGGGTCAAAATTATGGACCCAGGTTTCATCTCCGGTGTCGATTAATAATTAAACCTAATTCTTGTCCATAAAGCTCCAAAAAAATTGTTACGTCTCGGAACACACATTTGGAATGGCGATAGCATTCGTGAAACTCTTCGTACACTAACTTTTATCATTCCAAGGTATTCGTGTAAAATTCTAAAAATTGTGGTTTCTGAAACTCCTAACAAATTGTCGCTTCTTTAATCTTGCATCCTTCAGCAACATCGGAAGTGAGCACGTCAACCCTGAACGGGTATCGTAATCCAGTGAGTCTCGACCATATTTAAACAATTTTAACCATTCACGAATAGTCGCTTTTGAAAGACAATCATCTCTGTCCACAGCCAACATTTCTTCAGGAATAGTTTTTGTTAGGAATTTTATAATTGCTCGATAAAAACTAGTACTGCTGCAATTATTTTGTAAATTGACAAACACGTAATCAGAGCATATTTTTTTATTTTATTTGGCACATCGGCAATCATCATATACATATGCACACACACATAAAACGTAAATGTATACACATATACAGCAGCATGCATTCGTGCTGTGTTTGGTTTTACCCCTCTATCTTCGCCCAGGGTGATGAACTCCGAAATCGCTGAAACTGCATCTCATCCCGACCCGAATTTATGGTATTGGGGATCTTTTGGTCTTTCTGACTGGGATTTTAAAATCTTCTAACGTGTCATATATTCACTTAGCAACAAGTGTTTTATTCTTTTCTTGAAAGTTGTACAGTTTGTCATTTTTACTTCCTCTGGCAATTTATTATATTAATTTATCGCGGATGTTGTCAATAATTAACCACTTTCTTGTTAGGTATCTTTCAGGTCTGATATGTGATTTTTTTCTAGTTTCGTGTGTATACATATTTTTATTGTCTTTTAGTTGTATATTTATTATTATTTGGCTTGTTGAAATTTTATATATAATTGATGCGTTCCTTGCTGTTAGGTTAAAGTTTTTTCCTGTTATCCTGTTGCTTTAAGTTTGTGAATTATGTTGGAATTGAAAATCGTATTGAAGATTTCTTTCATGTCGATGAATATTGCAATGAACTTTTTCTTTTGTCTCAATTTTTGGCGAACTTGCTAATGAGTTCGTGTAGTACCAGTACCTTCAAGAAAAGCGTATTGCTTGTTATTTATTATATTGTGTTTGTATACGTATTCGATTAGTCTTTGTTGTATAATTTTCTTTAATATTTTGTTTAGACTTAATAGTAGTGAGATAGGTCGATAATTTTCGCGTATTTTCCTATCACCTCTCTTAACTGTTGGTACAACAATTGCCTTTTTTATATAATCTGGATGCCACTTTCCAATACTGAGTTGCCGATTTTTACTAATATGTGTTAAAATTCTTCTTTTTAATTATGTTGTCATATCTGCGAAATATTTATTTAACAAATTGATTATTTCTGTTTTATCGTTGGTTAACGTATTGTCTTCCTTATACATCTCTTCTATGTGATTCATTCCTTTGTTGATTTAATTTATTTATTAATTAAGTTCCACGATTTGTACCTTTAATAATTCTTGTTAGATACTTCTTTTTTTCAAGATAATTGTTCTTGAAGGTATTATATGTTGGGTTCTTTTTGTGCCTTTTTTATGGCTTTGTTCTTTCCTTACGTTTATAACGTTTTTGCTTATCCATGGACAGTCTTCTCTTCTATTCATTTTCATCGTATATTGATTTTTCTCTATTTTTTGCAGCAATTTTGATGTCTTCAAATGTTTCGATTTCTATTGCGTTTATGGTTTCTGTCTTTTTTAATTCCTTCGTTGTTTTTAGCCTTTGCGTCTTCCCACCACTTGTATATTGTTTCTCGTTTTAATTTGGTACTGGTAATTGTGACGTTGTGGTCTTAAATATTTAATTGTATTGTTTTTAATCTTATTTTTGGTGTTTGTTACAATATGATCCAATATGGTGTTATCTCCAATATTATTTCTTCTTGTGTACATCCTTTTTATTATATTTGCTATTTCATAACCTGTCTCTGTCAATAATTTCTTATATTCTCCTTACTTAATTATTCTTTTGTAAGAGGCTTATGTTAAAGTTTTGCTTTTAATACTTGAAATGGTACATAAAGTGGTTTATACATCAATTCTATTGTTGTTTTACTTTGTTGTAAAAGTATGATCACTTCAATGCTATCTACAGCTTTCTTTATCGAGTCTCTGTAATTTATATGTATGTAAGTCACGGTATATACTTGGTAGTACTACAATTTCATGGAATTTATTTTTAGAACTGCTGGTCTTGTGTAAGTATACATTATACACTTTTGACAACTATTTCTGTGGTTTTTGTTTAGTGGTTTTGTTTTTATTTATTTTAATGAAAATTGTGTCTTCCTCGTTCCTGATCCTAATTCTAATACTAGTGTCTGTCTTATTTATATTTTGCCATCTCTAGTCTAGATATATTTGATCTTCTTCTGTTTTTTCAATTGCCGTGCTTTATTAAATATTTTGTTTGTCTAAGTTGTCAGTTGTTCGTTTAAGTATCTGTCTTTTCTGTTTGCTTTTAACTGGCAATCATTAGTGCTTTTTGAACCAATAGTTCTTCTTGCCTTTAGTGTCTTCATTTTTTATTTATTAGTCTTCAATTCCATGATTAATTGACTGTTTTCCTTAGTTGTGTCCCTCCAGTATACT
>CACRWG010005082.1:0-11693 GCA_902654985.2 Oryctes borbonicus
TTATTTTATTTATTTTATTTATTTTATTTATTTTATTTATTTTATTTTTTTTATTTTTTTTATTTATTTTATTTATTTTATTATTAAATTAGTGATTTTACAACAGGACGTTAAAGAAGCAGCTGCAATAAAACCAATTCCAAAATCCTCAAGTTGCAGCAGATTTAAAAACTCTTAACGATAATTACGTTCCAGTAGCCGACGCAATAAAGAAATTGCAAAACATTTCGTTGTCCTTGCGGGATTAGTGTGAAATTGTTGACCATGTACAAACAGTGATACATATTTTAGACGGCGAAAAAAAGTGTTTCACTCAGAGAAAAATTTAATACTATATTACGTAAAGATGTCGATTTTTCTAAATTACGCCATCTTTTTAACAATAATGTTGCGGAAGATCCGTTATACAAATTCAAAGACCACTTTAAGTACGCGAATATGACATCGCCAGATGTAGCACGATCTTTTTGTGCGTACAAGCAGATATATACGCCGTAACGGACGGCTCTCAAAGAGACCACTGTAGAAACGTACGCTATGATACAGGTGTTGAAGGCCTCACTTCCGCATTTCTTTTCAGCCATCTAAGCATGTTCGATAAGTTGTTTACCGTATTATATTTGCGTTTTCATAAATTCTTTTATTGTTTTTTGTTCTAATTGAGGCTCACGTTTATTTCGGTTAACCCAGCGCAGTGACGCTACTGCAAGGCAATCGACTTGTTGCGCTCTAGTCATGACCATTATCAAACGACCAGCATTGATGAAATAGTTCTCAAGTGGCATGGCCGAATTATACGAACGCAGATTATTTGAATTCATTTATTATTTATTGAGAACGCAATAGAGTGATATCAAAAATATGCAATTATTTTAACACATTTTGCATTTGAATGTTTCACGTAATTTTCGGACACGCTGAATATTTTCGAAAAATTGGCACTGTTTATGGATTATACTTACTTAAGGGTGGTGTTATGTAAAATAAACTTTCCTAATTTTGTCGATCCCAAAGTTGTTTCCGATAACCAGCCTAGTTTATAATAAACAAAAATCGATTTTTTTGCAAATTTTAGGTACAGGTAATTGCATACAACATTGTTTCAGAATTTCAAGAAGAATCTAAGTGTGTCGTAAAATAACAGGCATTCCATTTAAAATTGGGAAGTTGTCATCCACTTCAGGCATAACCGAAAGTAATACATCCAAAATAGTCTTTATATAATCGTACAACTACGTTCGCAAAGTTTTTTAATCCGCTTTTGAAATATATTTGCCTTGTATAACTTCAGATGCACTTGTCCATCTGCCAAATACTGTTTTTTAACATCTACTTCAAATATGGTTAAAAATAGTAAGACTTGCTTTAGCAAACAAACCTTAAAATAAGAAAGTTGACAACTATTTCCGGTAAAAACGGAAGTGAAAGTTATTAAAAACATTTTTGTTTGATAGTACATGTCGGTTTTAGTGTACTGCTAGGTTTACACAATTTTCCAATGTGTACTCTTTCATATATTGATCGATGTAGTTACTTATGTGACATCCGGTTTAATGAGGTAGTAGGAGTATTTCATTTCTACTAAACATAAGAATAGGAGCAAATAACGAGAATATAAAACATAAAATGTAATGACAGAAGATAACAAGTGTGATTTGCATTTCTAGAAGCAATATTTGAATGCTATCGGTAGATTGGCAATAATTGCAATGATACATCGATGTAACAAACTTTTTACATAGATCTGGCGTCATAGGGCAGAATACTTTTTAAATTACAAAAGCGAATCCAGAGTAAATGATTCTATGTTCTTCTGTGGATGCATGTAAGCTGATGAAAGATTACTCGGAGCAAATAAGAATTACTCTGATAAAATAAATTGCGTTCTTGTTGTTTACACCGAGGTGCTAAAGAATAACAGTTTTATTACCGTAATCATGCATTAACACCTTATGCCGTTTTGCGTTATCTCTGTACACATTTTCCGGTACATATTTCATTTGCATAAGTGACCACAATCGAATTAAATTTGCTGCAGTTGAGGTTGATATTATGAGCGAACTGTCGCTGCGATAAATAAATGGGCTGCGATAAATTGTCGCGCTATGAGGAGTTGTCAGGAGACCTAAAAGTACCTACGCTCAAAAAGGTATATGATTAATAAGCCTACGCAAACGAGTTGCGCTTCACGAAATTAGCAGAGAGTAGACTATTCGTCTGATGAGAATGGGTTCGTGTTGCCTACTGGTTTCCCCGAAAGTCGACAAAACACGAGTCTGTCTAATCTCTGCTAATTTCGTGAAGCCCACGGAAAGTGTACTCGTTTCTGCAGGCTTAATGATTAAGTATCATATATAGTACGCCTAGAATGTATTTCAAATTGCAGCGATCTATAAACAAATTACCTTTATCAAACAAATCCTTATAATTTACACGAAAAATAACTCTTCTTACTTAATCATCGGTAAGCCTGCAGATACGAGTACACTTTCCGTGGGCTTCACGAAATTAGCAGAGACTAGAGAGACTCGTGTTTTGTCGACCTTCCGGGAAAACCAGTAGACACGAATCATTCTCATGAGACGAATAAACGCGACTCTGTCTAGTCTCTGCTAATTTCGTGAAGCGCCATTCGTTTCTGCAGGCTTAGTCATCGGACTGTGAACATTTGTCAAGTCGCTACTACACTTCTCAGTAGTAACTTACCAGGCTTCTAAAACGGCTACCATTAACTCAGGTCTCTTTAGAAGTACCACACGTTCTACTTCGATTTTTATGAGTCGCCAGATATTGTCATTGGACTCAGGTATGCTTGTCACGGAAATATTTCGACTCTATTCCCTTGCAACTAATTTTTGGGATGCCTGGAGACGTGACATCCGGCGTTGTCTTGCTGTAACCCCAGACTTCAGCATACCAAGTATTGGATGTTTGAAGAAGACATTCATTTAGGATAGCACAGTAATCATTAGAAAATCTGATTCTTTATTGAATCTGCTCCTTTGTAAAAGCTGGTATCTTCCTAGGCACCGTTGGTTTGTAGCCACTGCGTAAAAATTCTAGGCTAACGGTTTCGCAGTAAACGTACGTTCCTTGTTGTCTGGTAAATCTACTAGCCAATTTTCAGCACGCTGGACGACCCAATTACATCATAGCGGCCAAATTGCGCACCTGTATCTTACACGGTCCTCCAGAAATTTGCCCATGTTCCACTCCGTGTCATTCCTTATTCCTTGTAATCCAATGTATAAAGCCGATTTGCACAATCCTGTCAGCCTAACAAATTTCGGCACCTCGTGAACGACTTTTTCAAATAAATTTTGTAGTAGTAGTAGTAGTAGTAGAGGCCTTTTTGTTAATTTATTCACTGCTGAGATTACTTTCAAGGTATATCAGGAGCAGTAAGATGCAATAATCTAATGTGCTTGTCAAAACTACTTTAGTCAACTGTCAATCAGAGCTAATTCTAAAAAAATTTGCAGTAAACCGTACGCCCGAAAATTAATAATATATTACAAAAGACGTAATAGATATGAAAAGGTAATACAATTGCAATAAAGCTTTGTAATGTTATAATGAAACTAATTAACATGGTGATAAAGGTTATTAACTCACTGTTATTATCTATATTTTATGTACAAATAACATTATATTGAATTAGTGTTTTAATTATGAATTTAATGGAAAATTTCTATATTTGATCTTCTCAAAACAATCTACGTCTATCAAAATAAACACGTGCTATCCGATGTACACTCGGTATTATTTCTTAGAAAAATAATCGAGAAATTGAACAAGTCCTTGACATTTAGATTTGGTCCGCTAAGAGCCCGCGTGAAGTATGTTGAAAGTATGCAGTGTAAAAAGTTATAACGTCCTCGGTTGACGGGATTTTCGGCGAAAGCAAAGGCACACTTTTTATGCATAAACATAAGCAAAACGTTGGGAATTTACCCTAATATTTTCTTTAAAGCATGAAGTTATACTATAAACAACCGCCGTAAAGTACATATTTTTATGTTTCTGCACGGGGAATACACTGAAAATACCTTTTTTTTTCCAACATACGCAGAATAAAAATGAGCACTTTAGATCTAAGAACTACGAAATTATAAAAGCGGTAGTACAAAATATCGTTTCTGCTACAAATTTATTTGCAACACCACTCAGACAAATGTTTGGTTAAATACTTATTAACTGTGGGTAAGAAACCGAAGATTCTTGTCGTTCACTGGTTGTTGTAAGTATACTATTTGTCCTAAAAAGTGGATGCTAATAGTAGCACAGTGTACTGAAAATAATCTACTTTAGTGAGATAAAGGTACTAGTTAACTAAGAGCAAGCAAACTATTTACTTGCGGTATAAAAGTAATTCACTTAGCTAAACTATTTAGTAGAAAGGGGTATATAATTGTCGTTACCTACCTGCTTCATTTACTTACATAACATCGATTCATTTCGTAATTTGTCTTCTAAAATTGATAATAAAGTTAATAACCACATACAAGTATGTACTTGTATCCATATTTAGAATTTTAAAGGTTAAAAAAAATTTGTAATGTTGGGCAAGTTTATATCAGATCTTGATGGGATACCTCCCAATATCTTTAAACTCTGCAAAAAGAAATTGCTGAAGTCGATCGCTCACGTGGTCAACTGCACCTGTGAGCAAAGTATTTTTACTGATTTGTTTAAGACATCTTTTATTAAACCATTACATAGGAGTGTTAATGTATTTAGTAATACTAGCTGCTAATAGTTGAGTGTAGACTTTCACGACCGTAATCCATTGTAGAAATGTCTTTCGGGTGATGTCGTGTAGTTAATATTTAACTTGACGTTTCGCTGACTATCCTGTCAGCTTCTTCAGAAGATTTCTAAAGACTTTAGTCTTTAGAAATCTCCTGAAGAAGATTTCGTCAAGTTAAATATTAACTACACGACATCACCCGAAAGACATTTCTACAATACTAGCTGCTGGCATGTTTTTCAAAACCTTTTGAATATTCTTGACTTTCACTTTATAAATAGATGTGAGCTCTTTGTCCAAGCATGAGTCCAGATCTAGGAAATCCACTATCGTTGCTTGGTTTGAGGTTTAAAATTTTGCTTTAGAAGATATTGAGCAAAACTTTTAACTTATCAGTATATTTGGTGATTTGTCAAAAAGCTCATTTCAGTGTACTGAGTTTCGTAAACATACATTATACTAATAGGCAGTATAGATCTTGACGAATATCAAGTAATGTTCTTCCATTATGGTTTTTTTTCATTTTTAAATGACATAACTGATTTTATTTGTGATTTTGCTATAGTATGTTACCCCCGTAACATAACTATTACTGTTTCAGAAGGAGTTGATATCAACAGCTAAACTCTTCGGATGGTTTTCTGCTAATAGGCAGTCACTTAATTAATTAGCAAGATTAAACACACAATCTTTCTACTGATGCAAAAAGATATAAGTAGTTTCGTAAACTTGCCCTTCTTAAAGAATGATAAACAATCCATAGATTTGGGAAGATTAAGCGATTGTTCCTCAATATCAATAATAGAACATGCGTTCGGTTACTTTCGCATCTAAAGCCGTTTATTCTACTTTGAACTACTAATTATGGCTGATTATTGAATTTAAACGTTATTTAATGAAACAAATTTATAAGACACCTCTCAATTCGTATTATTAACTTAACAGTTTTGTTTGCACTGACACAAGCATAATTATTCGATTTTGACAATATAAAGCATTATACATGCAGCTTTTCACTGGTTTTTGAAATGAACTTGGTTTTCTCAGAAGTTAATCCTTAAGTACGCGTAAAAATAATTTAATATCTGCAGGAGCTTGCAGTATTTATTTTACGTGCCTTCTCTATGTTAGTGTGTCACGCAATAGAAACCCGTGTTCTTTTGAACGACAGAACTTGAACTAACCTTGGTTTTGAAATAAACTTCTAATACCACAACATGAATTTGCTCTGAAAATAAACCAGTTAGACGAAGTACGTCTTCTCTCAAATGCTATTCGAACCAAAGAGGACAGATTGTCTTGACACCTTTTCCACCTTTTTTTCCGATAGCATTTGTCAAATGTAAACTACGCCCAATTGCTATATACATCCTTTACAGACAATATTTCATATCCTGACCATTTTAAATTTCTATAATAAATACCATATTATAGCTTATAATACACCATACGAGTTCACGATCTAATGTTTAGCGAATTGACACTAGTGAGTGTAGGCAATCGTACTTCGAAAACTTATTACCAAATAGTATTTAACTTAGGAAATTATAATAAAGACAAAATAGAATTTATTTTCTACGTGTTTCTAGAATTTATTTTTTATGTGTTACATTAAAGACGAACTTTGAGAACCTATAGAATATGGAGGGAAAGAAATTATTTTGCCGTTTCCCCAGAATTATCGTTGGCTGGAGATTTACCTAATAAAACGCTGGGGAGAAAAAGATGAGGTCAGATGTTATATAACCCACTGCAAACTCTGATAACCCGTTAGAGACGACCTAACCGTAACAGATCTTGCCGGTCCGGAATCGAGTGAACTTTTAGCGCGAATGATAGCGATAATACTTGCTGGATATGTTTCGGCTTAGGAAAGTCTAACCACGATATAAACCAGATACTAGTTGCGTTTAGGGGACGCCAATGTAGTGAAGAAACAATGACTAACAGCTCAACTGTTGCACAATGATTGCGCTCGCTGAACGCCGTAACAATAGACGCCAATTTCAGAACAGCAAGGAAGCAAAATTTTACCCTGAATAGATACCCGTATCGTATATAGTAATGAAACTGTTTTTCTCCGACCGATACGTGGTCAACGTCAATAAAATTTATATATGTATATAAGCAGACTATCGACGGTTATTGGGTTAATGTACACCGTCGTATCTCAAATTTCACGGTCAACATTGGGGAATCGATTACTTGTATTTGTTACGTCTCCCGATTAAATAAGCACAAAACTATTGATCGCGCTCGGTGCTAGCATATTTTTAATTTGAATTACTAATTTATACTTTGACCGCGCAAAGGAAGGTATTATATGCACCCTAAGGTATCAAGCAATGCAATCGCAGGTTTGCATTGCTTGCAGAGTCTACGTTCATAGAGACAAGCTTTTGTGAGCGCAATCAATATCGGTACTTATTAGCAGAGTAACAAGTCTCAGCACATAGTTTCCTTGTTGTTATTTTGTTACATTGTCAAATGAGTTTCATTGTGGGTTTTGTTGTTTATCTTGGTATTGTACAATTATTAAGCGGAGTATAATGTTCTGACGAAAATAAGATCACTTTTGTATATACAGCCTGTTCAAATTGTATGGAGTAATGTTTCTACAGCCGCTGTAGTACGTTATTTGAAGAATTCTTTTATATAACAGTTGTTTGGCGAAATCTTAGATTTTTTTTTGGTTTTCTACAACTTGCCTTCTTTCAAACAGTTTCTAATGGTTTGGGAAAACTTCATTTAGATAACTTTTAACATTGAGTTGATAGCGAGGTGATGCCCCATCCAGCTGTAACCAAACATCAAGATTTAGATTATTGTCTATAACGTTCTGTTTTAGTTTTGCGGATGGTATTAGTAATGGCATTTGCTTACTGAATGCCGAATTTGTACTACGAGAGTTCTGCTGTTCCTTCGGTAAATCCGGCGTATCGTTGATCGATATTGCTCAACGCATGATTTTGGTGCGCTGGCCGTGTTAGAAATCAAACAAACATAGTTTTGTGTACAAGCCTTGCGTTGGTATAATATTTCATGGTGACCTGAGGTTGTTTCAAGTGAAACGTTTAAGTAATTAGCTCTTCCGTACGCCTTCGGAGAATATTTTCAAGTGTATGTCGCTGTAGTAGAAGTATTCCTTCTTGGACAGCATTAAGCTGGATTAAATACACTTAGGCGAAACGTATTTCTTCATGTCTTTTGTACAGCCAATATCAACGAGGTAGGTGTCCATTTTAGATTATCTTTCGGGAGGTTCATTTTCCCTTGCGTCATATTTGTGTTTTTATCCTCCAAATTTCTTCAGACCGATTTTTTTTTATTACAGATATTTCTGCCCACCACGTTTTAATGGTATATATTGTTGTATTGATGCTTTGATATTGGGAACTTTTTGTCCCCTTTTTTTAAGACGTTCTAATAACGGCTATTTTGGAAACCATATTCTGCCAACTGGTATATGCCAGTCAATACTTAATCAGTCACAATTTAAATTCCTTGCCAGTACAAAAGAGGAGGTAATATTTAATTTCAGAATATATTCAATTTTCATCGATTGTAACTAGTTATCATCAACTTTAATTTGATATTCTTTATTTTATTGCGGACTGTTGGTCAATACCATTCGTAATGTTTATATGTAGCACCAATGTATATCTTATGTAAGAGTGTTCGTGGTACCAAAAAGGCCTAATAGTGAGCGGAACACTCTCATGTGCAGTTGAATTCAACTATCGGCTCCTCGAAGCCCAGGCTACCGGACTCTGGCAATTATGGACCAGCGACGGAAACGGAACCGACCCTGAAGTACAATCGACCCCTCCGTAATAAAAGCTTAAATAACGAGGATGGCCAAGCCAAAGCCCTACCCAAATCGCGCCGACGGCATATTCGTTACCCAGAAACCTTGGATTGAGTCAAACCACGATGGCTAGTTCCAAGTCTTAGGGTCCAAGTAAGGAACTCCTGGCATTAGAATGAAACCAAAGTATTCCCCAACTAGCCAACCTCCTCCTCCATGTATTACGGCATAGGGTAAACGCTTTCTTTCAACCTACTAACTTTCAAATGCATGCTCATATTCATATCCTTTCCCCCTCTTCTTAATTATGACATACAAACGTTGAAAATAACATTAAACTTTAACGTACGTAGAGTTTCTCGTCAGACTAATTTGTACTGTTAAGACTTATTTCGCGTTACCCTATGTGAATGTTAGTTACACAGTAAGAGAAAATAATGCTCCGTCGAAAAGAAAACAATTCTGTTATTACGTCGTTCTGAATTTTACCAATCATTAATTCGCAATGTTCAAAACGTCGGTAAAAATCATATTCGGATAATTCTTCAAGTAGAATAAGTCTATAATAATATTTAGTCCCAGCAGTACACTTTCCTAACTCTATTTTGGTAAAATGTGTCTACTTTATATGCCAGAATCGACTCATCATTTTGAGTTTTAATTTAAATTTAAAATAATGAGGCACTGTGAATCTCGT
The DNA here is from genome assembly GCA_902654985.2 of Oryctes borbonicus. NCBI lineage: Eukaryota > Metazoa > Arthropoda > Insecta > Coleoptera > Scarabaeidae > Oryctes > Oryctes borbonicus. The sequence goes on from CACRWG010005082.1 coordinate 9,256, forward strand.
GCGTCGATCTTATTCCGAAGATATTCAAAAATTTGCAATTTTGTGTGTATTTAACTAACTAACCGATGTAATTTATCACGCATATTTAACGAGCAGCTTCGTGAAATATTCATAGTGGCAGTCGTATTATTTTAAATTATAAATGGAAATTGCGCCAAGATATCGCGCTAAAACGTGAGCACCAAGTTTCATCTATGAGATTATTTTTATTGGTTATTGTTTTAATGAGTAATCTGCATTTCAGACTTCTTATCATACAAAGACATATACGTTTCTAAAAATAGTCAAATAATTTTTTTCTTTCCTACGGCGTTTCGGAATTCGGACACCTCGAAAGAATTTGTTTATCATATACTGGCTAAAGATTTGGACATGAAAAAGCTAACCCCGTTTAGGTGCTGCGCTTATTCACTCAGGACCAAAAATGCTTTGGAATGAACACTTCCAAAGCAGTACTGAAGCAGTTTACGAGAAATAAGTCGAAGTTTTGGCGTCGATTAGTGATCGTAAATAAAACTGCAGCAGTACACTTCCAAGGCCAAAGCATTGTCGAAAGGTTAATCGGCTTCGAGAAAGGCCGAGAAGATAATTGCGATAATTTCTGATCAAGGTGTCTTTTGACTCGAATTGACTTCTTCTTGTTTATTTTTTTCAATAGGAGGTATAGTTTTAGTAGTTTCATTTCGAGAGATTGTCGTGCCATTTTTTATCTTCTTTTCAAAATTTGGTGCAGTACACTGTGTTGAATTTAATTTGTTTACTTCACGAGATAAATTTTTAATTTCAACAATTAATTTATTTATTTCAATTTGATAGCTGGCTATAATAGTGTTGGTAATATTTTTAACAGCAGAATCTACTTTCTGTGACATAAAAATCTCAGTTTCTAAATTATCTCGAGGCGACGTTATGCTTTCATTACCGTTCTTCATTTCCAGTTCTTGATGGATCCGTCCTCTTTCATCGTGGGGAAAAGCTGCTCCAAAAGATGCACACAAGCAATATGGAAGTTTTTATCACATCCCAATTTACGTGTAATGTGATTCCCGTAGCGCGATCGCCATGACAACTCAACAACAACAATCTTTTCTAGAAGCTTTGTATTACAGAAATTCTGCTCATTAGTATTTTTCATATAAAAGGATCCCGTAATGAAATCTTTCATATGTAGTTACCTTACTAGCGCTATTTCTGTATGAACGGACGAAAATGTATCTGCTATAATCGTTATAAAAATTTGCTTTTATCAAGTTAAGGAGGAATTATTGAATACAAGTTAATAACAATGTTTGAGCGCCCTTATCTGAATAGGAAACCTTAAAAAAAAATTATAGGTAACAACATAATAGGGAATTGAACGTCTTACATCTATATATACAGGAAAAAATATTCTAAAAATACATTGCATAATATGATCGAGATATTCGGAGGGGTATTGTATAATCTTAACTTTTCAATTTCCCAGATTTTTCTTCTTCTTATAGGTAAGTCCTTTGTCGTATTTTTTTATATAAGGGTTCTAGATATTGATTCCAGGGAGAAGAAAATAGCAGGAAGTTATAACTGAACGTGGCTTCTCTCTGCATATTCTGTTTTGGTGATCAAATTCATCTAGAATGTGTTGCAGCTGTGAAGGCGAAAATATTTATGTTACAATTGTGAATGTTTTCGTTGCAAATGTTACAATTTAAATTTTAGTAGAAACGAGCTAGATTTTTTTCGATAATAATGCAAATTTGTCACGAATTTGGTTGTATCCATTGGCACACTTTTGGCAGTTTAGTAACTAGAGTGCAAACGAAAATCAAGTGATATAAATGATTAATAAATTATAAAAATTCGCATGTATGTATATAATCATATAATTTGATGTACAAATATACACTTACTCAACCATCTACTGGCTGTAACCGCTACAAGTCTACAATGTATAGGTAAATACCACGATATGTAATGATCTTCCTTGTGGACTTAAATTACCTTTGAAGGAAATTGCTGTTTGGAAGAGATTGTTGTTAACACTCAATGATTAACATCTCAAACTTCAAAAACGGTTGAAGAGTCGTTTATTATTTTCAAAAGAGTAAATTAAATTGCGAGAGCACAAAATCAGAGAATTAACGCTTATTAAGTAAAATATTATACATTCAAAGAAATCTACCTATAGATGACCAAATAAGTTTGTACTGTTTTTGTACACTATCAGATCGCCATGAGTATTGTTTAAGTTATTGGGCCATAGCATACGTTTGTTATTTGTCATCTACTGTAGCATTAATCCTTCTTTTATTGGATACATATACTTTTGACAATTGTTTAATTCACATTTTAAAATGGCAATGAATAAAACTTTAATTCGAGGTTGTTTACTCTATAAGCACAAACTCAGCACCAAAGCCACAGCGGCGACGCAAAAAATATGTGTCGCATCGGGAATG
>CACRWG010005083.1:0-11693 GCA_902654985.2 Oryctes borbonicus
TTATTTTATTTATTTTATTTATTTTATTTATTTTATTTATTTTATTTTTTTTATTTTTTTTATTTATTTTATTTATTTTATTATTAAATTAGTGATTTTACAACAGGACGTTAAAGAAGCAGCTGCAATAAAACCAATTCCAAAATCCTCAAGTTGCAGCAGATTTAAAAACTCTTAACGATAATTACGTTCCAGTAGCCGACGCAATAAAGAAATTGCAAAACATTTCGTTGTCCTTGCGGGATTAGTGTGAAATTGTTGACCATGTACAAACAGTGATACATATTTTAGACGGCGAAAAAAAGTGTTTCACTCAGAGAAAAATTTAATACTATATTACGTAAAGATGTCGATTTTTCTAAATTACGCCATCTTTTTAACAATAATGTTGCGGAAGATCCGTTATACAAATTCAAAGACCACTTTAAGTACGCGAATATGACATCGCCAGATGTAGCACGATCTTTTTGTGCGTACAAGCAGATATATACGCCGTAACGGACGGCTCTCAAAGAGACCACTGTAGAAACGTACGCTATGATACAGGTGTTGAAGGCCTCACTTCCGCATTTCTTTTCAGCCATCTAAGCATGTTCGATAAGTTGTTTACCGTATTATATTTGCGTTTTCATAAATTCTTTTATTGTTTTTTGTTCTAATTGAGGCTCACGTTTATTTCGGTTAACCCAGCGCAGTGACGCTACTGCAAGGCAATCGACTTGTTGCGCTCTAGTCATGACCATTATCAAACGACCAGCATTGATGAAATAGTTCTCAAGTGGCATGGCCGAATTATACGAACGCAGATTATTTGAATTCATTTATTATTTATTGAGAACGCAATAGAGTGATATCAAAAATATGCAATTATTTTAACACATTTTGCATTTGAATGTTTCACGTAATTTTCGGACACGCTGAATATTTTCGAAAAATTGGCACTGTTTATGGATTATACTTACTTAAGGGTGGTGTTATGTAAAATAAACTTTCCTAATTTTGTCGATCCCAAAGTTGTTTCCGATAACCAGCCTAGTTTATAATAAACAAAAATCGATTTTTTTGCAAATTTTAGGTACAGGTAATTGCATACAACATTGTTTCAGAATTTCAAGAAGAATCTAAGTGTGTCGTAAAATAACAGGCATTCCATTTAAAATTGGGAAGTTGTCATCCACTTCAGGCATAACCGAAAGTAATACATCCAAAATAGTCTTTATATAATCGTACAACTACGTTCGCAAAGTTTTTTAATCCGCTTTTGAAATATATTTGCCTTGTATAACTTCAGATGCACTTGTCCATCTGCCAAATACTGTTTTTTAACATCTACTTCAAATATGGTTAAAAATAGTAAGACTTGCTTTAGCAAACAAACCTTAAAATAAGAAAGTTGACAACTATTTCCGGTAAAAACGGAAGTGAAAGTTATTAAAAACATTTTTGTTTGATAGTACATGTCGGTTTTAGTGTACTGCTAGGTTTACACAATTTTCCAATGTGTACTCTTTCATATATTGATCGATGTAGTTACTTATGTGACATCCGGTTTAATGAGGTAGTAGGAGTATTTCATTTCTACTAAACATAAGAATAGGAGCAAATAACGAGAATATAAAACATAAAATGTAATGACAGAAGATAACAAGTGTGATTTGCATTTCTAGAAGCAATATTTGAATGCTATCGGTAGATTGGCAATAATTGCAATGATACATCGATGTAACAAACTTTTTACATAGATCTGGCGTCATAGGGCAGAATACTTTTTAAATTACAAAAGCGAATCCAGAGTAAATGATTCTATGTTCTTCTGTGGATGCATGTAAGCTGATGAAAGATTACTCGGAGCAAATAAGAATTACTCTGATAAAATAAATTGCGTTCTTGTTGTTTACACCGAGGTGCTAAAGAATAACAGTTTTATTACCGTAATCATGCATTAACACCTTATGCCGTTTTGCGTTATCTCTGTACACATTTTCCGGTACATATTTCATTTGCATAAGTGACCACAATCGAATTAAATTTGCTGCAGTTGAGGTTGATATTATGAGCGAACTGTCGCTGCGATAAATAAATGGGCTGCGATAAATTGTCGCGCTATGAGGAGTTGTCAGGAGACCTAAAAGTACCTACGCTCAAAAAGGTATATGATTAATAAGCCTACGCAAACGAGTTGCGCTTCACGAAATTAGCAGAGAGTAGACTATTCGTCTGATGAGAATGGGTTCGTGTTGCCTACTGGTTTCCCCGAAAGTCGACAAAACACGAGTCTGTCTAATCTCTGCTAATTTCGTGAAGCCCACGGAAAGTGTACTCGTTTCTGCAGGCTTAATGATTAAGTATCATATATAGTACGCCTAGAATGTATTTCAAATTGCAGCGATCTATAAACAAATTACCTTTATCAAACAAATCCTTATAATTTACACGAAAAATAACTCTTCTTACTTAATCATCGGTAAGCCTGCAGATACGAGTACACTTTCCGTGGGCTTCACGAAATTAGCAGAGACTAGAGAGACTCGTGTTTTGTCGACCTTCCGGGAAAACCAGTAGACACGAATCATTCTCATGAGACGAATAAACGCGACTCTGTCTAGTCTCTGCTAATTTCGTGAAGCGCCATTCGTTTCTGCAGGCTTAGTCATCGGACTGTGAACATTTGTCAAGTCGCTACTACACTTCTCAGTAGTAACTTACCAGGCTTCTAAAACGGCTACCATTAACTCAGGTCTCTTTAGAAGTACCACACGTTCTACTTCGATTTTTATGAGTCGCCAGATATTGTCATTGGACTCAGGTATGCTTGTCACGGAAATATTTCGACTCTATTCCCTTGCAACTAATTTTTGGGATGCCTGGAGACGTGACATCCGGCGTTGTCTTGCTGTAACCCCAGACTTCAGCATACCAAGTATTGGATGTTTGAAGAAGACATTCATTTAGGATAGCACAGTAATCATTAGAAAATCTGATTCTTTATTGAATCTGCTCCTTTGTAAAAGCTGGTATCTTCCTAGGCACCGTTGGTTTGTAGCCACTGCGTAAAAATTCTAGGCTAACGGTTTCGCAGTAAACGTACGTTCCTTGTTGTCTGGTAAATCTACTAGCCAATTTTCAGCACGCTGGACGACCCAATTACATCATAGCGGCCAAATTGCGCACCTGTATCTTACACGGTCCTCCAGAAATTTGCCCATGTTCCACTCCGTGTCATTCCTTATTCCTTGTAATCCAATGTATAAAGCCGATTTGCACAATCCTGTCAGCCTAACAAATTTCGGCACCTCGTGAACGACTTTTTCAAATAAATTTTGTAGTAGTAGTAGTAGTAGTAGAGGCCTTTTTGTTAATTTATTCACTGCTGAGATTACTTTCAAGGTATATCAGGAGCAGTAAGATGCAATAATCTAATGTGCTTGTCAAAACTACTTTAGTCAACTGTCAATCAGAGCTAATTCTAAAAAAATTTGCAGTAAACCGTACGCCCGAAAATTAATAATATATTACAAAAGACGTAATAGATATGAAAAGGTAATACAATTGCAATAAAGCTTTGTAATGTTATAATGAAACTAATTAACATGGTGATAAAGGTTATTAACTCACTGTTATTATCTATATTTTATGTACAAATAACATTATATTGAATTAGTGTTTTAATTATGAATTTAATGGAAAATTTCTATATTTGATCTTCTCAAAACAATCTACGTCTATCAAAATAAACACGTGCTATCCGATGTACACTCGGTATTATTTCTTAGAAAAATAATCGAGAAATTGAACAAGTCCTTGACATTTAGATTTGGTCCGCTAAGAGCCCGCGTGAAGTATGTTGAAAGTATGCAGTGTAAAAAGTTATAACGTCCTCGGTTGACGGGATTTTCGGCGAAAGCAAAGGCACACTTTTTATGCATAAACATAAGCAAAACGTTGGGAATTTACCCTAATATTTTCTTTAAAGCATGAAGTTATACTATAAACAACCGCCGTAAAGTACATATTTTTATGTTTCTGCACGGGGAATACACTGAAAATACCTTTTTTTTTCCAACATACGCAGAATAAAAATGAGCACTTTAGATCTAAGAACTACGAAATTATAAAAGCGGTAGTACAAAATATCGTTTCTGCTACAAATTTATTTGCAACACCACTCAGACAAATGTTTGGTTAAATACTTATTAACTGTGGGTAAGAAACCGAAGATTCTTGTCGTTCACTGGTTGTTGTAAGTATACTATTTGTCCTAAAAAGTGGATGCTAATAGTAGCACAGTGTACTGAAAATAATCTACTTTAGTGAGATAAAGGTACTAGTTAACTAAGAGCAAGCAAACTATTTACTTGCGGTATAAAAGTAATTCACTTAGCTAAACTATTTAGTAGAAAGGGGTATATAATTGTCGTTACCTACCTGCTTCATTTACTTACATAACATCGATTCATTTCGTAATTTGTCTTCTAAAATTGATAATAAAGTTAATAACCACATACAAGTATGTACTTGTATCCATATTTAGAATTTTAAAGGTTAAAAAAAATTTGTAATGTTGGGCAAGTTTATATCAGATCTTGATGGGATACCTCCCAATATCTTTAAACTCTGCAAAAAGAAATTGCTGAAGTCGATCGCTCACGTGGTCAACTGCACCTGTGAGCAAAGTATTTTTACTGATTTGTTTAAGACATCTTTTATTAAACCATTACATAGGAGTGTTAATGTATTTAGTAATACTAGCTGCTAATAGTTGAGTGTAGACTTTCACGACCGTAATCCATTGTAGAAATGTCTTTCGGGTGATGTCGTGTAGTTAATATTTAACTTGACGTTTCGCTGACTATCCTGTCAGCTTCTTCAGAAGATTTCTAAAGACTTTAGTCTTTAGAAATCTCCTGAAGAAGATTTCGTCAAGTTAAATATTAACTACACGACATCACCCGAAAGACATTTCTACAATACTAGCTGCTGGCATGTTTTTCAAAACCTTTTGAATATTCTTGACTTTCACTTTATAAATAGATGTGAGCTCTTTGTCCAAGCATGAGTCCAGATCTAGGAAATCCACTATCGTTGCTTGGTTTGAGGTTTAAAATTTTGCTTTAGAAGATATTGAGCAAAACTTTTAACTTATCAGTATATTTGGTGATTTGTCAAAAAGCTCATTTCAGTGTACTGAGTTTCGTAAACATACATTATACTAATAGGCAGTATAGATCTTGACGAATATCAAGTAATGTTCTTCCATTATGGTTTTTTTTCATTTTTAAATGACATAACTGATTTTATTTGTGATTTTGCTATAGTATGTTACCCCCGTAACATAACTATTACTGTTTCAGAAGGAGTTGATATCAACAGCTAAACTCTTCGGATGGTTTTCTGCTAATAGGCAGTCACTTAATTAATTAGCAAGATTAAACACACAATCTTTCTACTGATGCAAAAAGATATAAGTAGTTTCGTAAACTTGCCCTTCTTAAAGAATGATAAACAATCCATAGATTTGGGAAGATTAAGCGATTGTTCCTCAATATCAATAATAGAACATGCGTTCGGTTACTTTCGCATCTAAAGCCGTTTATTCTACTTTGAACTACTAATTATGGCTGATTATTGAATTTAAACGTTATTTAATGAAACAAATTTATAAGACACCTCTCAATTCGTATTATTAACTTAACAGTTTTGTTTGCACTGACACAAGCATAATTATTCGATTTTGACAATATAAAGCATTATACATGCAGCTTTTCACTGGTTTTTGAAATGAACTTGGTTTTCTCAGAAGTTAATCCTTAAGTACGCGTAAAAATAATTTAATATCTGCAGGAGCTTGCAGTATTTATTTTACGTGCCTTCTCTATGTTAGTGTGTCACGCAATAGAAACCCGTGTTCTTTTGAACGACAGAACTTGAACTAACCTTGGTTTTGAAATAAACTTCTAATACCACAACATGAATTTGCTCTGAAAATAAACCAGTTAGACGAAGTACGTCTTCTCTCAAATGCTATTCGAACCAAAGAGGACAGATTGTCTTGACACCTTTTCCACCTTTTTTTCCGATAGCATTTGTCAAATGTAAACTACGCCCAATTGCTATATACATCCTTTACAGACAATATTTCATATCCTGACCATTTTAAATTTCTATAATAAATACCATATTATAGCTTATAATACACCATACGAGTTCACGATCTAATGTTTAGCGAATTGACACTAGTGAGTGTAGGCAATCGTACTTCGAAAACTTATTACCAAATAGTATTTAACTTAGGAAATTATAATAAAGACAAAATAGAATTTATTTTCTACGTGTTTCTAGAATTTATTTTTTATGTGTTACATTAAAGACGAACTTTGAGAACCTATAGAATATGGAGGGAAAGAAATTATTTTGCCGTTTCCCCAGAATTATCGTTGGCTGGAGATTTACCTAATAAAACGCTGGGGAGAAAAAGATGAGGTCAGATGTTATATAACCCACTGCAAACTCTGATAACCCGTTAGAGACGACCTAACCGTAACAGATCTTGCCGGTCCGGAATCGAGTGAACTTTTAGCGCGAATGATAGCGATAATACTTGCTGGATATGTTTCGGCTTAGGAAAGTCTAACCACGATATAAACCAGATACTAGTTGCGTTTAGGGGACGCCAATGTAGTGAAGAAACAATGACTAACAGCTCAACTGTTGCACAATGATTGCGCTCGCTGAACGCCGTAACAATAGACGCCAATTTCAGAACAGCAAGGAAGCAAAATTTTACCCTGAATAGATACCCGTATCGTATATAGTAATGAAACTGTTTTTCTCCGACCGATACGTGGTCAACGTCAATAAAATTTATATATGTATATAAGCAGACTATCGACGGTTATTGGGTTAATGTACACCGTCGTATCTCAAATTTCACGGTCAACATTGGGGAATCGATTACTTGTATTTGTTACGTCTCCCGATTAAATAAGCACAAAACTATTGATCGCGCTCGGTGCTAGCATATTTTTAATTTGAATTACTAATTTATACTTTGACCGCGCAAAGGAAGGTATTATATGCACCCTAAGGTATCAAGCAATGCAATCGCAGGTTTGCATTGCTTGCAGAGTCTACGTTCATAGAGACAAGCTTTTGTGAGCGCAATCAATATCGGTACTTATTAGCAGAGTAACAAGTCTCAGCACATAGTTTCCTTGTTGTTATTTTGTTACATTGTCAAATGAGTTTCATTGTGGGTTTTGTTGTTTATCTTGGTATTGTACAATTATTAAGCGGAGTATAATGTTCTGACGAAAATAAGATCACTTTTGTATATACAGCCTGTTCAAATTGTATGGAGTAATGTTTCTACAGCCGCTGTAGTACGTTATTTGAAGAATTCTTTTATATAACAGTTGTTTGGCGAAATCTTAGATTTTTTTTTGGTTTTCTACAACTTGCCTTCTTTCAAACAGTTTCTAATGGTTTGGGAAAACTTCATTTAGATAACTTTTAACATTGAGTTGATAGCGAGGTGATGCCCCATCCAGCTGTAACCAAACATCAAGATTTAGATTATTGTCTATAACGTTCTGTTTTAGTTTTGCGGATGGTATTAGTAATGGCATTTGCTTACTGAATGCCGAATTTGTACTACGAGAGTTCTGCTGTTCCTTCGGTAAATCCGGCGTATCGTTGATCGATATTGCTCAACGCATGATTTTGGTGCGCTGGCCGTGTTAGAAATCAAACAAACATAGTTTTGTGTACAAGCCTTGCGTTGGTATAATATTTCATGGTGACCTGAGGTTGTTTCAAGTGAAACGTTTAAGTAATTAGCTCTTCCGTACGCCTTCGGAGAATATTTTCAAGTGTATGTCGCTGTAGTAGAAGTATTCCTTCTTGGACAGCATTAAGCTGGATTAAATACACTTAGGCGAAACGTATTTCTTCATGTCTTTTGTACAGCCAATATCAACGAGGTAGGTGTCCATTTTAGATTATCTTTCGGGAGGTTCATTTTCCCTTGCGTCATATTTGTGTTTTTATCCTCCAAATTTCTTCAGACCGATTTTTTTTTATTACAGATATTTCTGCCCACCACGTTTTAATGGTATATATTGTTGTATTGATGCTTTGATATTGGGAACTTTTTGTCCCCTTTTTTTAAGACGTTCTAATAACGGCTATTTTGGAAACCATATTCTGCCAACTGGTATATGCCAGTCAATACTTAATCAGTCACAATTTAAATTCCTTGCCAGTACAAAAGAGGAGGTAATATTTAATTTCAGAATATATTCAATTTTCATCGATTGTAACTAGTTATCATCAACTTTAATTTGATATTCTTTATTTTATTGCGGACTGTTGGTCAATACCATTCGTAATGTTTATATGTAGCACCAATGTATATCTTATGTAAGAGTGTTCGTGGTACCAAAAAGGCCTAATAGTGAGCGGAACACTCTCATGTGCAGTTGAATTCAACTATCGGCTCCTCGAAGCCCAGGCTACCGGACTCTGGCAATTATGGACCAGCGACGGAAACGGAACCGACCCTGAAGTACAATCGACCCCTCCGTAATAAAAGCTTAAATAACGAGGATGGCCAAGCCAAAGCCCTACCCAAATCGCGCCGACGGCATATTCGTTACCCAGAAACCTTGGATTGAGTCAAACCACGATGGCTAGTTCCAAGTCTTAGGGTCCAAGTAAGGAACTCCTGGCATTAGAATGAAACCAAAGTATTCCCCAACTAGCCAACCTCCTCCTCCATGTATTACGGCATAGGGTAAACGCTTTCTTTCAACCTACTAACTTTCAAATGCATGCTCATATTCATATCCTTTCCCCCTCTTCTTAATTATGACATACAAACGTTGAAAATAACATTAAACTTTAACGTACGTAGAGTTTCTCGTCAGACTAATTTGTACTGTTAAGACTTATTTCGCGTTACCCTATGTGAATGTTAGTTACACAGTAAGAGAAAATAATGCTCCGTCGAAAAGAAAACAATTCTGTTATTACGTCGTTCTGAATTTTACCAATCATTAATTCGCAATGTTCAAAACGTCGGTAAAAATCATATTCGGATAATTCTTCAAGTAGAATAAGTCTATAATAATATTTAGTCCCAGCAGTACACTTTCCTAACTCTATTTTGGTAAAATGTGTCTACTTTATATGCCAGAATCGACTCATCATTTTGAGTTTTAATTTAAATTTAAAATAATGAGGCACTGTGAATCTCGTGCGTCGATCTTATTCCGAAGATATTCAAAAATTTGCAATTTTGTGTGTATTTAACTAACTAACCGATGTAATTTATCACGCATATTTAACGAGCAGCTTCGTGAAATATTCATAGTGGCAGTCGTATTATTTTAAATTATAAATGGAAATTGCGCCAAGATATCGCGCTAAAACGTGAGCACCAAGTTTCATCTATGAGATTATTTTTATTGGTTATTGTTTTAATGAGTAATCTGCATTTCAGACTTCTTATCATACAAAGACATATACGTTTCTAAAAATAGTCAAATAATTTTTTTCTTTCCTACGGCGTTTCGGAATTCGGACACCTCGAAAGAATTTGTTTATCATATACTGGCTAAAGATTTGGACATGAAAAAGCTAACCCCGTTTAGGTGCTGCGCTTATTCACTCAGGACCAAAAATGCTTTGGAATGAACACTTCCAAAGCAGTACTGAAGCAGTTTACGAGAAATAAGTCGAAGTTTTGGCGTCGATTAGTGATCGTAAATAAAACTGCAGCAGTACACTTCCAAGGCCAAAGCATTGTCGAAAGGTTAATCGGCTTCGAGAAAGGCCGAGAAGATAATTGCGATAATTTCTGATCAAGGTGTCTTTTGACTCGAATTGACTTCTTCTTGTTTATTTTTTTCAATAGGAGGTATAGTTTTAGTAGTTTCATTTCGAGAGATTGTCGTGCCATTTTTTATCTTCTTTTCAAAATTTGGTGCAGTACACTGTGTTGAATTTAATTTGTTTACTTCACGAGATAAATTTTTAATTTCAACAATTAATTTATTTATTTCAATTTGATAGCTGGCTATAATAGTGTTGGTAATATTTTTAACAGCAGAATCTACTTTCTGTGACATAAAAATCTCAGTTTCTAAATTATCTCGAGGCGACGTTATGCTTTCATTACCGTTCTTCATTTCCAGTTCTTGATGGATCCGTCCTCTTTCATCGTGGGGAAAAGCTGCTCCAAAAGATGCACACAAGCAATATGGAAGTTTTTATCACATCCCAATTTACGTGTAATGTGATTCCCGTAGCGCGATCGCCATGACAACTCAACAACAACAATCTTTTCTAGAAGCTTTGTATTACAGAAATTCTGCTCATTAGTATTTTTCATATAAAAGGATCCCGTAATGAAATCTTTCATATGTAGTTACCTTACTAGCGCTATTTCTGTATGAACGGACGAAAATGTATCTGCTATAATCGTTATAAAAATTTGCTTTTATCAAGTTAAGGAGGAATTATTGAATACAAGTTAATAACAATGTTTGAGCGCCCTTATCTGAATAGGAAACCTTAAAAAAAAATTATAGGTAACAACATAATAGGGAATTGAACGTCTTACATCTATATATACAGGAAAAAATATTCTAAAAATACATTGCATAATATGATCGAGATATTCGGAGGGGTATTGTATAATCTTAACTTTTCAATTTCCCAGATTTTTCTTCTTCTTATAGGTAAGTCCTTTGTCGTATTTTTTTATATAAGGGTTCTAGATATTGATTCCAGGGAGAAGAAAATAGCAGGAAGTTATAACTGAACGTGGCTTCTCTCTGCATATTCTGTTTTGGTGATCAAATTCATCTAGAATGTGTTGCAGCTGTGAAGGCGAAAATATTTATGTTACAATTGTGAATGTTTTCGTTGCAAATGTTACAATTTAAATTTTAGTAGAAACGAGCTAGATTTTTTTCGATAATAATGCAAATTTGTCACGAATTTGGTTGTATCCATTGGCACACTTTTGGCAGTTTAGTAACTAGAGTGCAAACGAAAATCAAGTGATATAAATGATTAATAAATTATAAAAATTCGCATGTATGTATATAATCATATAATTTGATGTACAAATATACACTTACTCAACCATCTACTGGCTGTAACCGCTACAAGTCTACAATGTATAGGTAAATACCACGATATGTAATGATCTTCCTTGTGGACTTAAATTACCTTTGAAGGAAATTGCTGTTTGGAAGAGATTGTTGTTAACACTCAATGATTAACATCTCAAACTTCAAAAACGGTTGAAGAGTCGTTTATTATTTTCAAAAGAGTAAATTAAATTGCGAGAGCACAAAATCAGAGAATTAACGCTTATTAAGTAAAATATTATACATTCAAAGAAATCTACCTATAGATGACCAAATAAGTTTGTACTGTTTTTGTACACTATCAGATCGCCATGAGTATTGTTTAAGTTATTGGGCCATAGCATACGTTTGTTATTTGTCATCTACTGTAGCATTAATCCTTCTTTTATTGGATACATATACTTTTGACAATTGTTTAATTCACATTTTAAAATGGCAATGAATAAAACTTTAATTCGAGGTTGTTTACTCTATAAGCACAAACTCAGCACCAAAGCCACAGCGGCGACGCAAAAAATATGTGTCGCATCGGGAATG
>CACRWG010005084.1:0-11690 GCA_902654985.2 Oryctes borbonicus
TGTTGGTCAAACAAAAAGAGCGATAGAAACTAGATTCAAAGAACATATAAAGAAATTATCGCTACGGCAGATTGGACGCGTCGAGTGAAGCACAACATATAAATGAAACCGGACATAGTATTAAATTAGAAAACTTAAAATTGATTAAAAATGTAACGTCGCCGCGAGAATTAGATGCGTACGAGACGGTTTACATAAAAAGTAATAAAAATCTGATGAACCGAGAAAACGGACCGTTGTCGTACTCTGTCCTTCTTGACCTTTTGCAGTAGGCTGGCACTTGTTTATATTTTGGGTTATAAAAGAGATCTTCCCGTCTATCTGGCCGTGGTTTTCGCATGTCGTAGTTTTAAGACGCGTGGGTGGTAGAATTGGCACTTGTAAACAATATTTCTTCTCGGAAGAAGAGATAGTTCATGCATGTTATTTGTTCGCATGTCGTAGCTTCAAGGCGTGCAAGAGGTAGAAATAGGCACTAGTCAAGAATATCTTTTCTATGAAGTAGGGATAGGACATGCATGTTTAGTTTTAGAAAAAATTTTTCTCATATCATTCGGTCACCGGTTGATGATGAGGACCATTCGTGTCCTTGAAACGGCCGTCCCGGACTAATTATTATATTACTATATACTAAATTAAACTTGTGTGGTGCGGAGGTTGCCGATACTTAGGTGTTGTTTACCATACTACACCACAGTCCTTGCTATCTTTATTATTATTTACATTGCTGATACATATAATCACAGTCCAGCTTACAGCTTGCCTACTAATCGTTTCTTTTCTTGGAGTAAGGACCGATACCGAGTTTCCTTGTTTTTCTCTCAATTCGAGGATAACTTCCTAAAGTTTCTTTTTGTAGAAATGAGAGCGGAGTTTCGCTTGAAACACCTGTATTGCCTCATTATGCATAAAACTTGGGCTAAATTTCTCTAAAATCAAGATATTTGGAATACAGCCGGTGTACATTCGTTAATAATACCGGGCAAGTTTATGGAAATTCTTCGCATTTCAGTAATTCAGATATTAAATATTTCAGCGCGGAGGACAACGGTATAATGTATACCCAGCTAACGTTTCCGGTTTGTTTCCCGTAACGTTAAATCGAATTCAAAATTAACTAATTTCCATTCTCTATGGAATGTGTCAACTCCAACGCTTTAGCCAAAGCCCAATTACTAGTGGTGTGTAGCGGACGAAATTTAAATATCTACGTTACATTATTTTCGTTCTATCTGCTATTATAGGACGTGGTTAGATTTGATAATCAAATTCGGTATTTAATTTCAAGCTAGGTCACGTCTCCAATTTCGACATGTATTATGAGAATTGAATTGGGTGTTTGAAAAATAAACACATTCCTTCCTATACGATACCGAAATCTGTACAGGAGCTTATAATAATCTTGGCGAATTATTTGATTGAAATATTTCGTAACTGCAAACCGGGATAAGAAAAACTGTTTACGAGTTGTGAACGTAATTGGCAGGTATTTGAGTAGCATGTCCATCTAGTACGCGAGCAGAAAGTAATTGTTTGCTTAAACAATTTAAGAAAAACGCTTGCAATTAAAAATTGTTCAGAGACAAGTTATGCATAATACAGAATTATACTGGCATACACGCCGCGCAGATTATGTCATACGTGGGAAAGTGAGAAAAATCAAAAGCTTGTTATAACTATATCCTAGTAATTTAAATAAAATGTCGCTGTACTTTATTGCAGTAAATCGGTGACACACCCACTATTCTTGTAAGAGAAGGGGTTGATACATGATGGATAGTATTCTTTTCCTAACAAATAAGCTTTATGGACTGCTCTCTTTAGGGATAGCTTCAATAAGTGAACATCAGTATTATACTGACAAAGTTCTTGGAGCCAAACTACAGTCCATATTTCTATATACAAATAATATTCTTTACGAGGATACTGAAACGGACGAACGTCTCTAATAAAAGGAGGAGCAACTCCATTAACCGGACGAAATAGGTAATTCACTGATATGTGTTCAGTGATTCCCAGTTCTAAGCATTTAAACGTCGGTTATTTGCTTTCTAATTGTTGAAGTTGCTGTATGCATCGTACATTAAAATGGCTCCAAAGTAAAGGATTCTTAAATTAGAACGAAAAATGGAAATAGTGAATTTGTTAGACAAAAGTGTTAGTAGTAATATTACAAAACGATTTGATATTAGCAAAACAGGAGCAGCTGAAGTAGTAAAAAAAAATGAAGAAGAAGTGGCAATCTGGAAGTAATATAAACACGAAGATTTTTTTTTGAGTGGTGAAGGTTTATAGATTGACAAATCTGTTTTGAAAGGTTTGTGAAAGTCAGAAGTCAAAATCTTACTATTTCTAGACCATTGGTAAAGGCCAAAGCTAAGAAAACATCAGAAAAATACATTAATACATTTCAAACTTCTTATGAATGATTGGAAATGTGGTGTGTGATGCATTGTGTCCGTTTTAAGGACATATTCGGTAGAGCAATTGATGTTAATCAAAGCGTTGATCAATTTATAATAAAATCTTCCGCATGTTGTCTGGTTACCGATTAAAGGACATTTTCAACGTAAATTAAAGTTAACTTTTCTTCCGCACGTTATTGAACAAGACCTTATTTTTTAAATTAGAGAAGCGTAGATGTGATAAACTGTGTAGAGAGAAATTGTGTAAATATGGTGGACAAAAAAGAAGGTTTGTTAGTAATTGGGAAAACGGCACGACCAAGAGCTTTAAAAGATTTTACGTCCAAAGATTTGCCAACCAAGTAGAAACTGAGAGGTAGAGGCTATTGAATTGGTTGCGATGGTGATATTAGTTGCTCTCCAGGATCTCCAGGATCAGGATCCAGATCTCACATCACTAGACTATTGTTTATGAGAAAAATGAAATTTGCAAGGTAATAGTCGACACTCGGGATGCAGTAATTCGACATTAAAAAAGAAACATGAAACACTCAAGAGAGCAACAGGCGCCCTGGTTAGGTGTTTTTTACATTATTTTAGTTTGATCCGTTATCCTGCATATAGTTCTAAAATGACAACTGGGTAGCAATTCGTACATTCAATTTAAAGCAAACAATAATTTCTTCAATAACAACAGTTATCTTTGCTTTTTGTTATTAATAAAATTTTCAAATTTTTTTCCTAACTTATTCGAAAATGTTCTGCAGTCATTACTTGAAAACCAGAAGCGAAGGAATCTTCAAAACGATGCATTTTTATCTTTAAAAGACTGGTGGAGCATTCCTTCGAACAGCCAGTTGCATCAAATTCAATGCATTTATTTCAATAGTTTTGCCACGCACTATATGTATAATTCCTTGGAAATAATAGTTTTCCAATATCGCAATCATTTTATTTTACTTTCACGCTTCTGTAACAAATGACGCACTTTATAAATTGGTAGCAAGTTTAAAACTAATAACGTGATTCATTCTTCATCCTAGTGCAAAGTTCCGCTGCTCCATAGCAAACTACTTTTCTTTCTTCCGTTGAAAGATTTATAGTATGCTGTTACCACTAATCAAATATCGTACCGCGTTGTGCGCGGTGAAGGATATTTCATATGAAAAGTTAGACGTTTCATAGGACCATTAAACACGAAAAACTTTTCTGTTTCTCTTGATGTTTAGGCTCTCTGTTCGTTAAATCTATTTTTCAGTTGTATTTATTCATGAAATGAAATAGTCGATTTTTTATATGGAAATCAAATGTTCGGTCAAAAATGATTTATGCATTTCGCTACTTACGGTGTTGGCATCTATTGCTCTGTGTTTAGAATTGTGTATAATTAGATACACTAGAAGAAAGCTAGCATCGTAGTCATTGTGCATTCATTTATCATATGCGAAAATTACATAACTGATAAATTAACTAAAGGATTGTAATGGTACTATAATCATTTTTTAGTATCAACTTACAATTAGTTATTTTCTCATGGTCCTCTTCTGGAAGTTCCGACGTATTTAAATACTTGAAAAAATCTCATACACGTAAGGAATCGAACCTGACACCAGTCACGAGAACCTTCACTTTTACTTTTTAATACCTACATGTTATTTAGCGGCAATATATCGACAGATAATTTCAATTCCTACGTACCAAGTACACCAACTAATTCCGTTGTCGAAATATTGTGATATATTTGCAGATAAATAATATTAGGTATTAATAAAAATTAACATTCTTAACATCAAGGCTACCGTAGTGAAATTTCTTTGGAATCTTCGACGTAATTGAACACGAAAAAATTTTACCGGGACGTGATTTTTTCAAGTATTTAATTTCGTCAGAAATTCCAAGGAAATTTCACACTTTCATAATTCGCCGATGAAAACCAAAGTAAATTCATTCATTAGTGTACTTGGATGTAAGAATTAAAATTGTCTCTCAAAATATTGTGATATATTTGCAGATAAATAGCATCTAGGTCTTGAAAAGTAAACGTTCCTGACATCAAAGTCCACGTGGCGTAGTGGTTAGCACCCGCCCGGCAAACGAAAGGTGTCAGTTTCGATTCCTTACTGGACGAATTCTTTTTCAAATACTTAATTCCGAAAAGATTTTCGTTATTCACCGACGAAAGCCAAAATATTTTAAAGAATGTTTTATAGTTGTGAAAATAAACAAGCCCTGAGTTTAAATAGGCAGCAGAGGGCATATATAATGAACCTATAGCTGTCAGATCTATCTCACCCTCTCATTGCTTGTAACCATAGCCACAGATACGAAAAAAACTGCACATCTAGAAATGTTTTTACAAATACTCCTATAACTTCAAACGAGACCGTTTTTTATAAAGTATTCGTCTAGTTACGGATATTTTTTTAGAAGCATATCTACGAATCATTTCAATATAAGTCCATAACCATTGGAGTGCGAGGTGTCCAGAGGATCCTAATCCATTCTTTATGCAGAAAAACTTCTGTTGGCGTCTTTATTTATGGATGCCAAGTTGATATACGTTCCTGTAGATTTACATAATGATACATGAAATGGAAAAAATGGCCGAATTGAATTATTCATAAATATATTCTTTTTGCATGAACTTGAAATTTCAATGCGGCAACAATATTTTTCAACGTTGTGTAACAGTCGAATAAAGTGCGTTAAAATTCCGTTGCCGGCTGAGCGTTCAAAAAGTCGTAATCCATTCTTTATGAAGAGAAACTTCTGTTCCAGTTCTCTTCATTTATCTTCATTGCCCTCGCACTACGTGACATTATAAACATGTTCTAGTTTGTATATACCGACGCACAAAACCTTAAGGATAAAATGCTTTATTTGAAACAAAGTAGTATTTTCATTGAAAATACGCGAAACTCCGTTAAAGCAAAAATGAATATACAGTGGGCGTCGTTTAATGTAGCCGAAGTTAATGGTGTCATTTGCTTATTATTGCAGTTTTAATCAAACACGGGATGTTAATAGACCAAGAGAGGCATTTCACTTCACACACACACCTCATGTATCATTCTATAAGATTAAATTGGTGTGAAGATTTTATTTGTTTAATTTGTTGCTTACTGTTAGAGTTTTATTTTTTTCCACGATTAATTCTGCATTTTCGGAGTGCTTACTCATTTTAGCTAACATAGATACGAAGGGTGCATTGTAAAAAAGATCGAATGCCTTGTTTGCTTTACGAGGTACACAAATTTTTAAATTCAAATGCTATTGCCTTGGCAATTAATTCCACTTCTTCTTAAAACTTCTGTACCATTTGGAACTACTTGTAAAACTGCCTGCACATCTCTTACCTGTTACGCCCTTTTAGCATGTGTTTTGCTCTTCGTTGTTGTCCCATTCTCATAATTACTACAGACTTTGTTGTTGTTTTGCAGATGAGCTTCTAGAGATATTTTCAATTATTATTCGCCTTTATTTAATGTGTATTGAAATTCCGTTTTGCATTTAATACTTTCGTTGATTATTACATACAAATAACAGAAATTTTTCATTTTCTCAAACATTTCTCTCACAAGCGTTATGAGATACTTCTGCCATTAAGCACGTTTTCTGCCACATAACACTTCACCAATGTATTTTTAGGGAAAAATCGAATAAAAAAATTATAATAATACAGGCAGTATACAAATATAACAGTAACATGAGTTTACAATAATTAACGCAACACGTCATCAAAGATTATGCTTGCGCTCCCACATATAATTGTTATAGGTACATGCTTTAACACGTCCTGGAGACGACTGGGTAAAACGCGAAAGTATGAGGCGTCAATTCTATTCTATATTAACTCTGTCAGAAATCTGGTACCACTAAATTTCCATCTAGATGCTAGTATACAAATCACCTGGTGCTTAAGTGAGGCGTTCTAGTCACATCCCCTTTCTGAGTAGTCAAATCGTTTACCGGTACGCACAACGAAGCCAGCCATTCTACATGCTTCTTCGCAAAGATTGGAGATATGCTCCAAAAGGTTAAGGGTACTCAAAAAGAGAACTTCAAGATCTTGAACTTTCTGATTTCTATTAAGCTCGATGACTCTTATTCTATAAGGTGTCATGGTTGGCTGTAATACACGAGTATAGGTGATAACACAACATTTTTCTGTGCACATACAAATCGTACCATTCGACGACCACACACAACTTGATGTTACATTAAAGAGCATCAACGTGATGAATCGCTCTTACAGTAGTGTATAATTTAACAGTATCTTCATATGCTTATATGCTAAGACTTCACAGGAAAGACATGAGAGTAAATTATTGTTGATAAATAATATAAATAGTACTGGTCCCAGATTGCATTATTGAGGCATTCCAGAATCTGCCAGAAACCTTGAGCGAAGTTGATTAAAATCGAAACTGGACGACGATTCTTAATAAGCTGTTTGTCCCCGTCTCTAAACGCAGGAACTGTACAAGCTCCCTTCCAGCACTCTGGCAAGCAGCTTGTTTTAATTGAAAGGTTAATCTTCGATCCCGTACCAAGAAGCTAGGTACTTGGTGCCTCTTGTAAATAACTTTTCGAGAAATCGTGACATAGTGGTGATGAAATCGCCCTCGGATATAAAAGAGAAATCGAAGGACAGTAGAGCTGTGAAATCATAATAGCTCGTAAAACTCATCAGTATAATAACCAGAAAATCTCTGCACATGAAATATCCCTTATGTCACAGCACGCATCATCGTCATGAAGTACTTCTAAAATTCTACATGCTCCAAGACATCGGACGCTCTGATAATAGATACTGAAAATAGTTGGTACTACCGTACCAAAATTTGGAGTCACCTTATATTTCTTGTCTGTTGTATATTGTCTGTGGGTAAAAAGTGAGTATGTTAAGATCGGTACCTCCTATTAATCAGTGTCTTCAGTTTAGCCTTTGATATAGTCGATTACCAAGTCCTGCTACATAAAAATACGCGTATGGCATACGAGGTGTGGCTTATGGGTTGTTTTGATGCCTTGTAGTTCGAAAAGCTTGATCGTATAAGTAGTACGCAAGATGGTACTACCAAACTTTACACATCACCATGTACACATTTAGAGTGCGCCGTTTCGCAGAGCTCTGTTTTCGCTCCGATCAGTTGCCAGACGGGATTTCAAAAATACAATAGTTAAAAAGAAAAAGGAATCAGGAGAAATGAGAGGAAAAACGTTTTTAAATTATTTGCGTTGGTTGCTTTTGGAAAGTGCGCTTAAAAATAACATTGATTTTAAGCTTCATTGTTTAGCTGTACCAGAACACATGGAACAGGTTTATCACCAATCAGAAATTTGAGCAAATTGCCACCTATTTATAATTATTGTCTGCCACGAATTTGAAATAATGCTAATTTTTGCAAAGAACTCGCGGCAAAAGCATACATTTTAACAATATTATTATATCAGACCTTTTTACAATATACAAAACAAATTCGTAAAAATTAGGAGCTCCATGACGAAAATCTGTAGATAAAGAGAAATTTGGAAAAATCAAGGGAACTGGCAAATCACGACATCTGCCAACGCTGGCTTCGACTCTATTTCTACTATAAGTCAACGATCTGAACTCTTTAATGGCTCCTTATTAGTATCTCAGTATACAGACAACATCATTGTAATAGTATTGGGATCTAATGTAGAGAAGGTGTCACTCACGTGGCAGGCGTACGTACAGAAAAAAATATTTTATAGTACAATCGAATATCTTAATAGCTAGCACCTATTTCGTTGCTTATTTATTTTGTGAATTCGTTTTGCTTACTAATTTTGTTTATACATAAATTTTATCCACATATAAATTATATTTATACAAAGAGTATAAAAGGTATACATTTTATTAAACCTTTATTTTGTTAAATAATTTTCGATGACATTGTGTATCACTTTTAAACAGCAGTGCATATGTCCTCTTAATCAATTGAACTGGAACTCGTCTAACGATATATTCTATGTTGTAAGATCATTTTGGTTTTACACATCGCGGACAAGGCCGTAATACGTCAGGAGCAAGAAATGTAACGTCACACAAAATCGTATATAAACCCCTCAGATTTCTATTTCGAATCATGTTCTGCATGGCAAGTTAACACTTTAAAGCAGCCTATAAGCTGAGCAATAGGGGATAAATTCTGTGTCAAAGCCGGCAATTTAAAGCAGGCTACAGGCTGAGTAAAATCCTAGAAATATCCCGCAGTCTGCCTAAACCAGCTGTATTGGAATATTCCTTCGAAGTATCCCATATATGCCGGCAATTTCTTACCGTTTCCGTATCAATCTACAGATCCTCCTGTTGTAATTTAACTTAAGACGTGCAACCAACACATCGTCATATAACTTATTTCCGGACGATTTATATCAGTTGTTTCAAAGGATCAAGGTTGACTTAATAGAGGTTGAGGTTATCTTAATAGTAGAAACAGGGTCTCTTTTCTCACAACTTAAACTTATCAGAAAACGAACCATCTTTCAAATTTTTTCCATTCAGTTGTTTTAATTCTGTTCTTAGTTCTAATAATTCACTTGATTTAAAACTTGTACATAACATTTTTAATTTTTGGTTACTCTTTTTATTCCGTCACTTAGGACCCAATAGCTATCCCCGATAGATTGTTGATGGACGTTGTGCTCGACACCGCCGTAAATTCATTTTTTATTACTGAGTCCGCAATCAACACAACTAATTACTCGTGGGGATTGGTTTTTTGCATGATCTGAATATTTTGACAGTTCTCCAATTGTTGCCCACGGTGGTGCCTATGAGCAGGATGCGTAACTATCTTGATCTGTATTGCTAAGGTCGCTAATACAGATTACCTATTACCGTTTAATCAAAGAAGAATACTTTACAAATTGAAAGAAAATAATTTAAAAGCGATTTATTTTCATATTCTCCACAAATACAATGTAAAATTCATAAAGAGAATAAGAGTTTCTTTCTTCCTCTGAGAACGCTAACTTTACAATAGGAAAGTCCAGAAAGAGGACACGCGTCGCAAATAATGTTTATTCTAACTTTGATTATATTGTGACCTATTGTAATTAACGATGTTTATGTTCTTGGAACTAATGACGAATAAATGTACATTACAGTAAAACTTAATATAAACAATTAAAAGAATATGCTTACCAAAGTGAATATAATAATATATAAGCACACCCACTAACATTTGGTTGTACCCCGAGCATCTGCAAACTCGAATACTTGCAGATGTTTGACTGACAGCGCCTTTATTATTGTTACACTATTTTCAATTTCAGTTTCTGTCGCGTAAGTACTTGGTTATTGTATTCATCCCTTTTCATACGAAATGAATAGTGTTTCTCTCTTACATTCAGTAAATCAACTGACTCATAGAAAAATAAGTATATAGCTTCTCACTCTTATCCTTCACCTAAAACATAGCTTGATTTGTGTATATTACTTCATAGAACAATTTAGTGTAAAATACAACGTTCAACGCTCCACTTATTGCCTTGCCGTCCATAAACGGTACTTCTAAAGGTAAACCACGAAGATCACATAAAACCTCTCTATTTAACCCACGAACAGGAAAACCTTTCTTAAAAGTAAACTCTTGTACCGACGTTAAGCCCCTTATTCATCCTCACATTCCGGTGTCGTTTTGTTTTCCTTTCGAACGAGGAATTTACACGACCACGGAAATTTTTCCTGCATCATCCCTTTATAATTTAAAAACCATCCACAAGAGGTGATCCTCCTATATATTCTCGGAAACCGTTGTTCGGATACGTATTTTTAGGTATTGAAAGAACGTTTTGGCGAGAAATTTGTATTTTAGCCGTATTCGCATAATAAGATTGCCGAAGTAACGTTCGTAATGTATAAGGATGTCGTGTTCGTGTAATTTGAATGAAAATCACGCGAAAATGGAAGATTTAGTTTAGAGAATACGAACGGAATAGAAATATCTTCGTTTCCCTATTTAAGGTTGTTCATTTGGACCAGCCTTTCAGTAAATTTCTTTTCTGACAACAAAACCTCACTTTTCCAATTGAAAAAGTAAAACGCAGATTTATTCCGTATATTTTCGGGAAGATGGATATTAACATTGAGGAGGCTTTGTTACTGGTGATAATTGCCGCATCAGCGTTGCTGTTGATGCAAAACTGAAGGAGATGGTGGATAAGACTGTAGATTTGTAAATGTGAATTGAATTAAGGAAATATTAAGTTATTACACCAATAGCTTTCTCAAACATTGAGAATTGTAGTTTGATGAGCTCCTGTGATTGGTACAACACATATGGTATTGAAAAGCAGGGTACAATGTTTCGAAATGTAATTTCTGCCCGCGACCGATTGAGCACCACCTTCCGATATCTGGTTACAAGGGAGTCGTATAAAGGCCTGTTTTTTGGATTCAAAGTTGGGCACTCTACTGTATCTAAACTTGTTCCTGAAGTTGCAGTGGTATTTATGAAAATTTTGTTGTACTTCTAGCTACTAATTTATTTGAAGGTATCTACTAGAACCGCGGAGTGGCTCAATATAACGTAATAGTTTGATACCAAATGATACAAAAAAACAAATAAATAAATTTTTATGTGGCGACGTTGGAAAAAGGACGTATTTCTGATGGAGGTGTATTTAAACTCAGTACACTTGCTACCGCTGTAATCTCAAACAAGTTCAATTTTCCCGAAGAAGCATTATTACCAGGTCGTACAAAACCAGTATCGTATGTGATTGTGGCCGATGCGGCATTCCCGCTCAAGAAGAGACAACAGCTTGTGTTGCTCTGCACAATTTTTTACGGACAAAATTGATTCACTTTTGTCTATGGGTTAAATCAACAAGCTGGTAATAGAGCCTAACGATCAGTATTGAATAGTCGAGAATTTATGGATATGTTAACGGTGTTGAAGCTGTTGATTGGCTAAAATGGAATAGCATAAACTATTCGGAAAAGACAATTTTTTTAACTACTAATTAGATATAGATAATAAATACGTTATTGGAAAAATGTTGGTTTCGAATGATATAAAAATACTTAGAACAAAATGAACATGTTTTAAAATAAATACAATTTTAAGGTTCCTAACTTTACTTTCATCTTTTACTTTTCTCAATTCTGATTCAATTGCTCTGAAAATAATCAAAACTATTGTAGAAATGTCTTTCGGGTGATGTCGTGTAGTTAATATTTTACTTGACGTTTCGCTGACCATGCTGTCAGCTTCTTCAGAAGATTTCTAAAGACAGTCTTTAGAAATC
>CACRWG010005085.1:0-11674 GCA_902654985.2 Oryctes borbonicus
ATCGAAACAGCAGAAAGAAATTGCTTTAGTTGCGCTATAGCCGTTTGTGCGCTGAGAATTGGAAAGTACTCCTCGAGATTCCCACGTATCCGTTGCGGTACTGATTCGACCGCAAATAAACGAAGATTGCAATAAGAAGATCCTGATTAAATGAACTTATGAACAAGCCCGCAGAAACGAGTTGCGTTTCACGAAATTAGCAGAGACTCGTGTTTATTCGTCTCATGAGAATGGGTTCGTGTTTCCCCCGAGATCGACATGCCTAGTCTCTGCTAATTTCGTGAAGCGCACGGCAAGTATACTCGTTTCTGCGGGCTTACTTATGAATTCGTTTATTAAATACTTTTAGGCAAGTTATAATTATTGTAATATATCACTGTTTCATTGTGTAACTTGTCTGATATTCCTTATGGCCTAATAGACAATAAACCATTTATTTATTATTGCAACTAGTCGGAACGACATACACTACCGGTCATATATTTGGGGACGATTAAAAGATACAGTTTTTTTTTTAATTCCGATAAAAACAGAGTCATTTGTAATTTAATTTACTTCTGTACATTGAGTATGCTATACAAAATTAAAAATATTCCAAAAAGAAATGTACTAATTATAATTAGGTCTATACGGATTTTTGGTCGATATGTCCACCCTTTGACTTAATTACTGCGGTACATATTCGTGGCATTTTTAGAATTAAAGATTTCAAAAATGTTGCTGGGATCTCGGTCCATGCTTGCTGGAGCTTTCTCCATAAATCTTGTGAACTGGTCACTCCTTTTTGGCGAATCCTTCTGTCCAGTTCATCCCATATTAATTCGATAGGCGACAGGTCAGGAGACTGAGGTGGCCAAATCATTCTTTTTAAACGATCTTCTTTCAGGGATGCTAGATATTTTCTGCATATACGAGAAGAATACTTAGGGTCGTTATCCTCTTTCGACCTCGTAATCGTTCCCCACTTGGTACAGCATTCTCTTGTAATATTTTGAGATAGTCCTCTTTACGAAGTATTCCCTGTATTCTTACTAAATCACCTACAGCTGTTCCCGCAAAACAGCCCCAAACCATTACGTTACCTCCACCGTGCTTCACTGTAGGTAAAATACACTATTCACTAACTCTTTCACCAACCTATCGCCTAACAAACGTCCTCCGTTTGGAGCCAAATGGTTCAAATTTGGACTCATCTGTCCACAGCACGTTGCATCACTGTTCGAATGTCCAGTGTTTGTGTTCTTGTGCCCGCTGCAATCTTTTTCTTTTATTTTGAACTTTCAAAAGCGGTTTTCTGGCAGCTACTCGTCCCTTTAAGCCTGCCGCAATTAATCTTCGTTTCACGGTCGAATGCGAAATAGGATTTCTTCGTGAAACATTGACTTGCTGCGTTATTTCCGGAGCCGTTAGGAATCCGTTCCTTTTTGAAACAAGAACCATGAACTGATCTTCAGCAGCTGTTGTCTTCTTTTTACGTCCAGAACGTTTCTTATCAGCCAAAGAACCCGTTTCCGCCACCCGTTTTAATGTTGTAATTTTTCGATATTTTTAATTTTTTCGCAATAACTGCTATTGAGTATCCTTCATTACGTAAAGTAATAATAGCAGAACGCATTTCGATGGAAATTTCTTTTCGTTTCGCCATTTCAGCACCCCCCGTTTATTACGATAGTTAAATTTAAACTAAACTACTATCAAGATCGATTTTATTTTAAATACAAGACGATACCTGCTTTGTTTGTTGTACTGAGTGTTCTATGAATCTCATTATTCCTTTGTGGAAATATTCTACAATATTTTCAAGTTTACGTTTATAACCCCATAAAAGGGATTAAGAGGAATTTTGCCTGAGGCTGCGGTAAAACATAAATGCGTTATAAATTTGATGGGATAGCAGAGAATGCTGCTGTAAATTACGTTCACGCATATAGAAATGTTTACTCTTTCATATAAAACACAATCAATTGTCAATATTTCAATTTTGCTAATTTTTTTAGTTTTTCTTAGTCGTCCCCAAATATATGAACGGTAGTGTATGGGAGCCTCAAAAATGTAAATCCCCAGTGGTGAAACTTTTGAAGAGCACAAAAGAAATGGATGAAATTTCGCCAATTTGATAGTGTCCGTATGTAAATGGACTCTCCTATAACTATAATTCTCGAATTCTTCTTTTTGTCGGGTTTGAAAAAACCTTATAATACCGATAATGTAACGCTTTGCCATTAATAATATTGATGTGGCCATGCCGACAAATTTCCAAATAAAACAAAATAAACATTTTATTCTTACATTTCTCACTGTTTTCTTAGTTTTTATTTTTTGCAGAAATATGTTTTATTTACATTACTACATTGCTGTATCGAGAAAAATCTACAGAACTTTCGACAAACTATAATTTATTTATATTGTGCGAACAAGCAAATAATTTTAATCCAAAGATATTTATTCTTCTTCATATTTGAAATCATCATTATAATACAGAAATATTGCAGGCACGTATAAATTTTGAGGTAACCCTAATCTGGTATATTCATCTCTCTCATCTGGTACGTTATTTTCGTCTAATGTTTTATCCATTCTCAAGTTCCTGTTGTTGCATCTAAAAAAACGATATTTAAAGATCAAATAGAGATAATCAATTGTTATACCTCCACGTATAGCTGTCGCTATCGCTATTGAAGATCGAATATCTCTCCATGATGCGATTAATTGTGTCTTCGCAACAAACGTCGAGATATACTTCCTTGCAAATTAAAGTATTCACAATACGTAATGGTCTAACTCGCTTAGTTAATAATCCAACCATGTACCTATTAAGCATAGCACGTTGAATCAAAATAATTGGTTTAGCGACTTGATCGTGTTCACCTTTTATCATCGAACCACCAAGGCGTGCGCTTCAAAGGTCTCCATTCGGTAGACGGTATTTGTATTTCAACGTGCGGTATCCTCCCATGCGGGCAGTACGGCACACTAACTCCGGTTATTGGATGAATATAATGTTGGATGTCGCCAGTTTTCGCGTCGAACCAGTCGCTGATATCTTTTCCGGCGAAAGCTATTAATGGCCGAACGCAATCCTCTCCTCGGTATTGCTTTATTAAAGGGGTGATGTTGTACACCTTCCCCATAAACGAGACCCAACAATCATTTGGCTTATTATGTATGACCACTTCGAACGGTGCGATGTACAAATGTCTTTCCGGTTCCTGACTTTCTGGGAATTTTATTTTAAATGTCGAAAATAACTGGTGATACGATTGGACCGGTTTAAAGGAGGATGCGTCGTTAAACGACATACTGAACTTCTATGCGAAATATGGGAATTTGAAAATCCTTTTGCAAAAACGTCAACGTTTTTTTTTGACGCAAGTATGTCAGCTACTAAAAGGTCAATGCAACAGTTTCATTAACCACTTTTGAAGCAGAAGGATGTTAAGCGGCTGACAACGAAAATATTTTTGGATTATAATTATGGACAATAGATCCCACAGCATTTATGCCACAATAGATTCTCTCAATGTCTGGGAGCCCTCTAGGCCGTCAACCAATCTACCGCCTTGGCATTGGTTAGGTAACCACTCGTCACAGAGCGCAGTCCTTCTAACTCAGCGGTCGGCAACCTTCTTTACTTTGCGATGGCTGAAAAATCATTTGTTGTATGGTCAAGTTCATGTACAAAAACTTTTACCGGGTCCAATTTTAAATTTTTAAGACCCTAATGAAGATTTACCCTATTGGTCCTCTTACCAATCCTCCTAATTTAAACGGGTATGTAACAAAAGAAGCAGTAAATCTGTTAGAAACCTCACAATTTGCGACCCAATGGTTGCCTAGCTGACGTCAACGTCTGGCATCCGCAAAGAAGGTATTCCAGTGTTTCCTCTTCAGTTTGGCAGCCCCTACCCTGACAGGTCTTCGACCAATTCAGTGCAATAGGAATTAATTTAATTCCATTTTTTTAAGAATCTCCGTGGAGGTCTCTGGACCGTGTACAGTCATACTCGAACTCTTCCTGGCCTGCGTGTGCGCTTCTGCATTACCAGTTGTGGTCTTTCAGCCATATTCCATTGATATTATTTGTTTCACAGACTAAGGAAGCTCTCTGTGGCAGTGGATTCGAAGCTCTATGTCGGTCCAGTGCAGATACTACTTGCTTCCTGTCAGTAAAGAGGTTTCTGCTTATAATTTTCAGATTAATTAAGCAGTGCGCTGCTGGGATCATCTGCGAGATTTCCGCCTGGAAAGCGATTGCCTCCATACGATTCATTTAGGTGCTTTAGGCTTCTCTTTTAGGATTAATAAAGTGATTAATTTTATTTAGATTTTATTCGAGTAAATACATATATCAATATACCTGAGTATAAGAGAATATCAATAATAAACTTAGCTTACAAACATCACATTAATTTATGTGCAATAAATATTTAAACACGTGTCAATAAGATTCTAAAATATGAGAAGATTTGGAACAAGCTGTCAATTTCTTTTAGAGCTTGGTAAAGAACGCCTCATCTACAATAATATCAGACTATTCGTTTCCGTTCAGTGCAGTTAAATCACCGTGCAAGTCGTTGGAGCGCTTTCGGTCACTGGATACTTCTATGCACAAATTAAGCTATTGGATAAAAAAAATTGGCTAAAAATTTTTGAGCGTTACTTTGTGCCCGAAAGCTTTAAATGCAGACATTTAAGTGTTAATCAAATGATTATGCAAGAATTTAGGCTTCCTCAGCTCGTTCATAGCTTTTATTAAATACGCCGTCAGCACTATTGCGATAATCTAAAAAAAAAAAAAATAATCGAAAGGATTCACCTAACAAACCTAGGTTTATATACTTACGTCCAAGATTGCTCCAATAGTAAAGAACGAAGATAACGCATCTCGAAATCTGCGGTTGTTATGGACAATTGCTACTTCGCAATTGATTTTGTCGCTGATGAAGCAACTTATATCGTAACAGCAGTCGTACTATAAAAAAAAAACAGTTATAAAAAAAATTACAAAGATTTCTTCTAATCTATAGCTAGGGCTCATCTGGCGAGCGCACGAACAAGCCAAGCCAGCGGTAAGAAGATCCGTTCTAATGGAGATAAGAAGAACAGAGATAAGAGTTCTAGCTATCTAAACAACGCGCATTTTTGAAAAAAGTGAATAAATAAGATGAATTACACATGCGAACAATCATGGTGGTTGCCCTTGAATTGAAAGATAACGCCCCTTGCTTCGCTTTGCTTAAAAAGCCAGAAATTAGATGCACGAACATGGATTCCACCTTCTGGATGGGTCTGCTCAATCACCAGACTTAAGTCCAATCGAGTATTTGCGGCGCTCAACTAAAATGTTGCAAACACTAGTTGAAGCCAAAATAAAAGAAGCGTGCGAAAACATTTCACCGGGACATCACGAAAATTTTACGACGTTTACAGGCAAGCCTTTGACGCTATCAGCCACACTTTTCAACGTGGCGTTGGAATATATTTTGAGGAAAAAGAACCGCCAATAAAGGAGGATCGGGAACTATAAAAATAAACAATTGTGAATTTGATGATAAGATGAGCTAGAGGAAAAATTAAGAAAGCTGGGAATAACATAATGGAGAAGAATAGCCGAACAAATAGGAGAGTGGAAAAAAATAGTGGAAAAGATGAGAAAATTATGCGCAAAAATTAAGGATCATGAGGAACAATCCACCTCAACAAATAGATTATAAAGGCTTCCAAGAAGAAGTGGCGAAACTCCAGGGTGGAGTGTAGTGCCAAGCGACCATTAAAGCCCAAGGAGGTCATTCACGCTATTAATTCACATGTAGAACTTTATCATTAATAATAATAAAACCTAACATCTTACCTTATCAATTATATAGTCCTTTTGTCTTTTGTCTAACGGCAGAGCAATCTTCGGATCATCGTCGACAAACAGCGAATGATTAACGATGAGCGCTCCGATACCAATAAGCGCAAACACTATTACACAGATCACCAACGAAGCGGTCACCTGTAACGATTTGCTAAATCCATTTTGTTTCAATATAAATCTATTTAGACTTTACCAATTTTAAAATGACGGTATTGTGTTTCCATGTGCCCACTATTGTCACTATCGACAGTGCAATTATTCCCGCGCCGAAGGAGATCAAAGCTCTTCCGACTATCCAACAGAAATCAAGAGAACTGTCGCTTTGGACCACTTGACCCAGAGATATCTGGTAATCATCGCTTATACGATGCAATTCGTTCGTAAACTGGACAACGAAAACGCAGCCCACGATGAAACTACAAATGCCCAGAATCTGCAAGATTAAAACAGAAATGATGAGAAAGAAAATTTGCGAATAGCAAACCAACATCCGACTGCATATACCGGGTCTTTACGACAAGTCTTTAAATAGGTGGTCAGTTGTACAGTCAGTTTGCTTATGACGAATACATTCTAAATACAAGGAAGACCGTACTCCAAGTTGACGCACTGTAACAGACATTTCACACTGCTCTATGCGAATGCGTGAGTGTACTACGAAAATTTAAAAAAAAATATGAAGCTTTGGGAACAAGCAAAGCACATATAGGTACGTATTGCGCAATATAATTTTGAAACTAATATTCACTCTGAGTGGATGAAATTAACACTCCCCGACAAAAAGTTGGACGCGGTAAGATGTTTTAAGCGTTTTAAGGGTTACAACATTTCTTTGCGAAACTAGCAAGATATCTAATTAAGTTTTTATTCGTAAAAGTAAAATAAACTTAAAAATATCTCCTCCGGTAATATATGAACTAAGTAATAAATTATTACTTCGATGTTTAAACAATTTCTGCGACAAAAATTTAGACGCTCTGTTGCAAATGTAAAACAAAAATCAACAAATGAGTGATCAGTAATGCGTAGATCCTCCATTGTTCTTAATCACTTCCAATAGTCTGTTATTAATAGATTTATATAAATTTAACACATAATTTTGAGGGATATTCTGCCATTCAGTCACTATTGAAGTTTTCAGTTCCTGTACCGTGAAATATTGACGGCCTCCGCCATAAACGCGACGTGCCAATTCACCCCACATATTTTCGATAATGTTTAAGTCTGGTGACCGTGCCGGCCACTGTAAAGTTTTAATCTTTTTCCCTTTAAACCATTCAGTAATGGTTTTTCCTTTACGAATTGGCGCGTTATCTTGCTGAAAAACAAAATTGCGCCCGGCCCATTGGTTTCCAAAACGTAGAAGATTGTCACGCAATAAGTCTTTATACGTCACAGATGTCATTTTATTCGTGCAAAACACTATCCCACTTTTATCGCGAAATCCAATCGCTGCCCATATCATCACAGATCCACCCCCTAATTGTCTGGTCATTTTCACTTTTGGTTCCTTTCTCAGATCATGATAATAATGCAAGTACCCATCCGGTCCGTCCATATTAAAACGTTCCTCATCGGAAAAAATAACTTTTTCCCATTGTTTCTTCCAGGATATCAGCAAATCTCAACCTCGCTTCTTTGTGTTTCGCCGAAAGTTGCGGTTTTCTCAACATTTTCTTCCGTGATATTACCGGTGTCGCCTTTAAAATCCTTTGAACATTACGCACGTGCGTTTGTACCCCCGCCTGTTCTGCAATAACTCTCGCCGACGCAGAAGAATTGGATGCACACCGCAATATCATGCGTTTATCCCGCTCACTTACAGCTTTCGGTCGCCCCTGGCCTTTTGGTTTGCCGTAATTTTCCGGATCTTTTAGGAAATTTCTAACGGAATGATCGCTTCTTCGTAACCGACGAGCGATTTCCTTCTTACTAACACCATCCTGGTGCCAGGCTAGAACTTCTTCCCTTTTCTATCAAGGATAATTGCTTTTTTCTACCCATATTGCAAACACTTTATAAAATATAATTTCTCGTGGTGAAATGTGTACACTTTACCAGCACAACCGCTGCATATAAAGAGAAGTATCAAATTAAAACATTTTCGCTTATATTAATGTAATAAATGCACAGGGTGTAAATTTTTCTCGCCTTTAAAATTCCTATTTTGATCTGGGAAAAATCTCAATTACCTCTCATAAAGCAATAAATACCCAGAAATATCTATAAATGGACTATTTACATAACAAGTATTAATAACCCTCATTTACATTTTATATAATGTCTATAAACTTTGTTTCGTAAATAGAAACGATACCGCGTCTATGTTTTTGTCGGGTAGTGTAATTTATGAAATTTGGTAAATTTTCCACTCGATCTAGTGGTAAGACCAAAGGTTTTGTGCAAACGCTTCCTGTTTGAAAAGAACTTTTTTATAGCATTATTGTTGAAAGCGGTTAAATTGTTAATCCACTACATGTTGATAGGGTGTGGTAAGCCTTTGATAAGGATGGTCTGTACACGCAACTAGTTCCTTTAGGGAATTTAATATTTCGAGGAATTTCGCCTAATCGCGTGATTATCAAAACAAAGACTTGTTTTTAAAGTACGTGTACATGCAAAAATGCAATAAAATTACATATGCGTCTGTTTACGCGTTTAGAGTTTATTATTACGCGTCTCCATAACAAGTCATGCATACCGCTGCGGTTCTTTATTTCAAAATGATGTCCTTTTTTACATGTATGTAAGAAATGGCAGGATAAGACTATCTGAACTGAAAGAAATTAAAGGAAACCTTAATATCTTCGGTTCTATTAAATGATTTTTTTTTTCTTAGTGTCATTTTTTATTTTTTAATGGGCTCTTTCTCCGAATTCGGTAGATATTTTCAAAAAACCACGGGCACACTAGTTTCACAAAGCACGGTGCAACGTTTCGCGGCGTTAACACCACTATTCCGCTACTTCACTAAAGAAATTAATGTTGCATGGAATATATGGCAAACATTTCTGAATAAAATGAGACTAAGAAAAAGATCCATTGAATAGAATTGTAGATATTAAGGTTGAAAGGAAATATTTAATTTTCAGTCGAAAAACGGTAGTGACTCCTTTAAAGCAGAGCCCATCATCATTTTGATGTAATCGGGCCCCACCCTGGGATTATGCAATTCATTTATATATTTTTTTTCTTCTTTTTGGCATTTCCTTTCTGCAAAAATTCAAATGTTTACACAATAAAAGCATTTATTATTATTATTATTATTATGCAATTGACTCTTGTTTTACCCCCCACTCTTGCAGGACTGGATGTAAATATGTTAGCTTCACTTTTGAATGCAAACATATTACTCCAAATTCTTTAATTTGCATTTATTTATTCTTTTCGCTTATGGGAAACCCTATTTTCCTTGGTATTTATTTTGGAGCACTACCAGATGTTCCCTATTGCTAGTAACGGTCCCTATTATTGCTGGTAAAGTATTAATTTGATACTTAATTCTTTTTAGCAATTTCAATCATTCATTAATAAGAATCAAAGTTATTTTCTGAAATGAAATTTTTACAAAAGAAATTGCTCGTTACGTATTGAACTTTGTTTAACAAATAACAAATTTACATTCAAACATTATATTTTATACTATTGACTGGCGATAACTTTCTGACCTTTATCTAGTTTCAATATTCCATTGAAATTCAAGGTCGTCGATGTATTAGGAGTAAATTATGAATCTCTTTAATTTTATACAATTATTTTAATAAAAAACACGTTTTCAACAAGTTTTTTTTGGTAATTTGATAATAAAACTGTTAAAACTTTTAAACGTCACTCTCAAAAAAATACTTGAAAAGTTTAATGGGCATTTATCTATCCGCAATTAAAAAGAAGTGTTTTTTTTTTCGACAACTAAGTGTATTCCATAAACATTTAAAGACGATACATAGGTTCAGTGTTGCATTTGGTTAACAACTTGTAAACATTTCCGATGACAAAAATAGGCTGTTAATAGCATTTTACGTTCCAAAAAATACTTTTGACAAACTAAAGTAACCGAATTCTTACTAGGAGGAAAATTTCGAATTTTAATATTTTACAAAAAAAAACTTCTTACATCGATAAATGTTACAACCACATCCGTTACTTTTTGCTTATTCTTGGCACTGATACATCGAAAGCTTAATTCGTACAAAGCAGAGTGTATCGCTTTAGAAAACCTTCCAAAATATCTGGTTTAATGGGGACGATCGCTGTATATCTTTGTACTTACGATTATCAGTGCGTTAACTATGGTGACGTATTTTTTCAACCGTCCAACTTCGCGACTCATTTTGCGAAACTTCACGTTACGGGACGCGTCACTGAAACTGAAGTCCCGTGCGTTATTCGCGGAAAATGTTTACTCTATCGGCAGCTTCCGAAGTATATTTATAAACGCTAATTTTCATTCGCGGCGCGAGGTTGGGCGAGTCGCATTGACCGTTCGAAAGCGCAATTCGCGTCTAGTTGGTCCGGCTCTGTTTCTGCGGCAGACCCGTGTTTATCGTCCTTCAGTTCGACACAAAATCGTTACGTCATCTCCCGAGTGTAGACGATCTACATCTTGCGCCACGTGCTTTCGACGAACGTTTTCGTACTTCGTCGTACTTGTGACCATGAAATAGATATCTTGTAGTCTCGTGGATGATGTTTAGTCAATTTCTGTCTGGTTTTCCGTAATCCGTAAGAGTTACGATCAAGCCGTGGCGAAATTGGGCGTATCGTACTTTACCTGAGGGGGTGTGATCGAGCGCCGCCGCCAGCAGATCGGATGAGCGCGCCAGAACTAGATAAGGAAATATCCCTCTCCTTAGTTATGTTAATTTAATGTTAATGTTTTGCCGCACCCAAATATTAATTAAATAACTATACCTTGTTTCAAAAATCGAGGGTTGAATTTCTTAACGCACCGTTCTAGTGATTTCTCATTGGTTGAAAGCAGTCGCAAGTCTTTTGATATTGTTTTTAATTAATTAAATTAATTAATTTTTGAAGCAGTAGGTTAGTGATCTAACCTTCTTAAAAGATTTAGGTTTTACAGTGCACTATGTTTGCAAGAATTACAAGAGCTACAGTGTATTTGGTAATTAAAGAACACAAGACCACAAAAATGAAAATTGGCTGGCCCTAAAAAAAAAAACTGGACGGCCTTCTTTTTTGGAGTCCTTTAATGAGGCCGTGAAAAGGACATTCGTCAGATTGTGTACAATATGTTCGTAGAAAATGAACCAACATTGGTGGCAAGTAAGAAGTAAAGGTGATTTATCAATTACCAGTCGAACAATATTGTATTGATTAGTGAAAGAAATTAATTTCGAATAAAAAAATATTAAAAAAAAATGTAGACTGTATCTTGTAAATATATAAAAAGAGGAGCAGCAGATCCATTTTTAGATGAAATTTGGATGGTTTTGCAGAATAACTTCGCAATATTTGGGAATGAAGGAAGGTATAAAAATAGTAACAGACGATAATCTGACAAGCCATATGAGCTTTAAAATAATCAGGTTATGCGAGAAGAATAGCTTTTCAAGTTTTTACCGCCTAGCCCCGTACACGTTTGCCAATTTCCTTTTTTCCTTTTGAAGACGATTCGGAAGCAAGATGTTATATTTTGGAAACTTCACAATCGAGGAGTTCTGCTAAAGACTGATTTTCCTTTCTTAATGAAAGAGAGCTCTTGAAATAATAAGACCAAATATCAAGAAGAATATAGTAGCGGGATTCAAAAGTGCTGGAATATGCTCCAAATGCTGCGTTTTGAATAAAATAATG
>CACRWG010005086.1:0-11669 GCA_902654985.2 Oryctes borbonicus
CGAAAGGGACGGACACGTTCCAGCCGGTTTGCGCGGTGCTTTGACAACACGCCAATAATCTCAAAGGTCCGCTCGAAGACGTGCAAAAGGATCGCCGCGTATTACGAGCGCCGACATCCTGCATGTTGTCGCGCGGATCACGTGAATGGGTTAATTCAAGATCGAACGGCGATTATCTTTTATTATTAGATTAGAGAACGGAAAACGTCTTGAAAAATCGCGGAGCCAATTTGCGACACCCGTCAACTGACGTAAACAGCGGTAAGCAGGTCGGTATGTTGGTAATTTGACGAGCCGTCAATTAGCCAATTGAAGCTAATTGCCCGGGTCCATTAGCGAGGTGTTGAGAGGCGATTGCGTAATAACGTTGGAGGTTTCGGACGTTTCTCGGACGGATTTAGGATTATCCCACAGTGCGTGGGACAAAAACTGGACAAAATCTAAAATTTCGACGACATCCGCTTTAAATGCCAAAATGCGCTTTAAACGATGCTACTAACATTCAATTCTCTTTGAATAGCGCCCTCTTTTTTGGATTTTTTTTAACTTCCTAACTTGCCTAAACTCATTGATTTCCGAATTATTCAAAGTAAATATATTTAGTTCGAGGGCTTTGATCCATGAATTGATTTGAAGTAACGATTAATGGTGACTGTGATTGATATAATCGAGTTCAGCAATAAGGATATTCTTGAATTTATCGCAAGAACACGATGAAAATAAAGAGCAGTTGGCGGAGAAAGTAGAGGATTTAATGAACATATATTTATTGAATTTAAATCCAAAGTTTCATTAAAATACGCCAAAAAAGCTGTGCGCTAATTGATCAAGGAAGATCGCGAGATTGAGGCATATTTAGCCATTTCAAGGATCTTAATCCAAAAGGTTCTGTGTGACGAATTAGCTTCAGGAAAGTTAGTTTCTCGTCTTTTAAATGAAGAGCAGAAGACGGTTCGTGTTAATTGATTCGGATCAATAACGGAAGCTCAAAAAAATGTTTGTATTTTGTGACTGGCGATGAATCGTAAATTTATTCCTGTGAACCGAAACATCTCTTCGCTATGTGGGATGAGGAGAAGCCAGAACAAAGGTTATTCGTACCCGAAGTGTATTGAAGAAAATGGTTGCAACTTTTTCTCATGTTGATACAATCGCTTGTTTACCCCAAATAAATTCAACCCGCATCGACGAATCATCCTCCACCACGATAGAGCGAGTTCACATTGTACTCAAAAAAAGGCTTGAGTTTTTAGAGCAGCAAAACATCGAGTTGTAGATTATCCTCCGTACAGTCCCAACGATTTTTTAACGTTACCTAAACTTAGGAATGGGCCGCGTGGTCAATGGTGCTAGTTGTCGAATGCCTTTAAAATTGCAATTTTCACTGTTCCAACTGCATAACTGCTTTGGCAGTTGCTTCTTTCTTGAAAAACAATAAAGTACCTTGAGTTTGCTGTTGCGAAACTAAAAATACGATGCTCGTATGTCTCGAAAAGACGTTAAAAGTTACAGAACCTAAATAATTATTTTAACAGCACTTCCTTCGAAATGTTTTACGAACTTACAACTAGTTTCCAAAAATTTCTATTTTTTGAGTTCATTTTTTTTCTGAAACTATATTCCGCTCTATTATTCACTACGGTACATGCCCGTATTCTTTCTATTGCCAATTAATAACGGACTTCTCCCCCTTCATGTTTAGAATTAATCATCCATGAGTCATACTGTGCGAAATCAAGTAGCCTGTTATCCAATACAAACTCCCAAAACGCCGCCGACGGCAGATAATAAAATGATTCACGATGTTTAATTTCAACACGTACCACTACATTCTTTCTCTGCGTTTGAAATTATGCTGATACATATTTCGAAAGTTTACATACTTTTTTTTATTTTGATTGTACATGTACACTGCCGTTCAGAGAAGTTCGGTCGGTTGGTTAAAGACATGAAAAGGTTACAGAAACAAACAAAACTAAAAACAAAATGCAATTTTATTGTATGTACAGGTAAAAAAGACAAAAATAAATAAATAAGAAGTTATTCTGGCCTAATATAACATACTGAACATTATATTTTTTTTTCATCGAAAAAACCTCCTTTGCTGTTAATCCCCGCTCGAACTAATCTAAGCATTCTTTCGATAAGTTTTGTTAAAACGGATTGTGGAATATTAATTCATTCATGTTGCAGAATATTCCGT
The DNA here is from genome assembly GCA_902654985.2 of Oryctes borbonicus. Taxonomy (NCBI): domain Eukaryota; kingdom Metazoa; phylum Arthropoda; class Insecta; order Coleoptera; family Scarabaeidae; genus Oryctes; species Oryctes borbonicus. The sequence goes on from CACRWG010005086.1 coordinate 2,204, forward strand.
AAATGTTCTTGTGAAGTTGGGCATATTTTTGGGATCCTCTTGTCAAGTTCATCCCACAACAACTCTGTAGGGTTCAAATCTGGGCTTTGCGGGGGCCATGTCATTACTTTCAGGGTGTGCTGTTCTTCTTGCTCCTTTAGATAGTTCTTACACACTAACGCAGTGTATTTTGGGTCGTTGTCATGCATGAATGTAAAGTTACGGCCTATTATACGCAATCCTGATGGCACTGCATGATTCTGGAGTATTGCAAAATAATTTTCCTTCCTCATTACACCCTGCACTCTGCATAAATCTCCCGTCCCAGCAAGGAGAAACATCCTCGCACTAACACAGAACTACGCCCTTGCTTCACTGTAGGCACAATGCAGTTCGGGATCACTTTTCGGTTTTAGATCTTCGGACATAAACTCGTCGATTTTGCCCAAAAACCTCAAACTTTGACTCGTTACTCCAAAGCACGTGTTTCCAATCATCTAACGACCAATCTAGATGAGAACGGGCCCACTGTAGCCGTTTTGCTCTGTTGCCCCGACGTAATAAGGGTTTTCGAATGGCAATGCGTCCATGAAGGTCCGCTTGTTGAAGTCGACGTTTTACCGTACTCGCCGAAACTTGTTCTTCACGGCCGCGATTGACTTCGGCTGCTATTTGTGGCGCTGTTAATTTTCTATTGCCTTTGCTTAATAATACAATTCTCAAATCTTCAGCTTTTGTTGTTTTACTAGATGCTCCAGGACGAACACGATTTTCTATAGTTCCAGTTGTCCGATATCGCTTTATGATGTCATTTACTGTTGAACTTCTCATATTTATTTTTTCAACAATTTGTCGCCCCGAATATCCTTCTTCGAACAGCGTAATAATGCGTGAACGGTTTTCTAGACTGGTAGGCTTGCCACGTGCCATTTTGAAGTAAATTTTCTTAAAACTTTCGCGCAAAAACGACAGACGCACACCAACACCCGGTTAACAGTAAAACGAAGCAAATTTATATCTTTACGCCCGCGATAAATAAACAAGAGTGATACTGCGGTATATTTCCTAAATGTATTGTTCGTTAATAATCCCCAAACGACCCGTTTCAAAAGATCGGCACTTCCGAGAAATTCTTGGAATGTTAATAAAAGGGACTTTATTGTGGTTGTCGCAATATTTCTACTTTACGTAATAATTTATGGCTTTAATCCCTTGGAAAAGAGTGTATGCTTAATATTTTTCTAATTTTATGTATTAATAATTATATACAGTGTGATATAATAGATTTTTATTGTACGACAAATTACATTATTTTACTTTCGCCTTAAATAGAATCGTCAGCTAGGAAATACGTAAGTTCCATACAAATTCCACATTACGCATTCGCTAGATAGCATCGCCGCCGTTTTGCGTAGACGTGCATTTCGCGGTTTTGGACGCAAATCAATAAATACTTCCCTCCTAATCGTGTCGGTTCATTCATTCCCGCCAACGAAGGACGATGCGATCATAAAAACGTCGAATTACGACCATCCAAAATTACCGCCGCCCGTTTTAAATACTCCTGGAATTGCGAAATGAACCACACAAATGCAGCGGACGACTTAACCTCCCACGGATGCATTTGTTTCGATTCTAAAACGTTAAATCGAAATTCCCAGAAATGTTTGTTCGGTTTGCAAAAAGGAATTTGTACCGAGAAAATTACAAGCAACACAAAAGTATCGGCACATTTTTTTTTAAGAAGAAGAAGAAAACGAGGAGAAAGAAACAGAAGTAAGAGGAGCAGAAAATGAGAAGAAAAAGAAACAAGAGAAGAATGAAGAACAGGGAAAGATCGAGTAAAGGGAGGAAAAGGAATTAAGAACAAAAAGAAGAGGAAAAAAAGACAGGAAAGAAGAGAGAAGAATAGGAAAAGAGAAGAACAAAAAGATGGCGAAGAAGAAATAGAGAAATAGAAAAAAAGAGACGAAGAAGAGGACGAAAGGCAAAAAGAGGAAGAACGAGAAGATTGAGAAGTAGCAGAAGAAAGAAGTCAAAATTGACAGGAAGGAGAGGTACAAGAGGAAAAAAAAAGAAAAGGACAAGAAGAAGAAGAAGAAATAGAACAGGATAATCGAAATTAAAGTGTAAATTTGGCGACGCCGTAGTGAATCACAAAGGATACACATACAACGGAAATAAATCGGATTCTTTACTTGCACAATGGAAAGACGCACATTTCTAACATAGATTCGAATATAGATCGTAGTAATAAATGTCGCTACGTAACCCGATTTTCATGTAATAATTTACGTCTAACGTCAGAAAATTCGGCCCGAAACAACAAAAGCGAACGTAACTCACGTTTGCGCGTACGCATTATTTATCTTGTACGTTTATTTTGAGTCAAAAGGGCTACTAAACGTTCGTTGCGTAAAATGGAGAATATACAGGAATGAATCCAAAATTTCACGAACTAGTCCCTCAAATATCTTCTACAAAATACAACAATGGTCACCGACATAAAACGCCGATACAAATTTTCCAATGTACTTAATACGCTCACTTAAAGAAATTGTTACGTCGACAACAACTTTCGCAATGATCCAGCGGAATAAAATTCCTTCAAAAATGTCGCAACGATCATTTGTAAACTTCCCTCGTACTTATATGTTTAGACAGATAAGAAACGCTCCCGAATGTATTTATAAATACCGCTGCCGATGAATCAGCGACAGGAAGTAGCGATACGAGTGCCAAGTTGCGAATAAACGGGAAAATAAAAAGCAGGTATGCGCCTAATAATAACAATATGATAGTGTGAAACGTAACATGTAACTAGTTGTTATATTCGCGCAGCTGACAGTCGAACAGCTAGAAGGTGTTCGGAGCTGCCAGAGAGTTTCATGAAAGCCGTTGAGAAACGATTTGTTTATTACTCCTCGCGTGTAGGTGCGAAATTTTGGCCAAAAAGTCGTTTTAAAATGGTTTATTCTTTTAGCCAAAACAATATTTAAAAAAAGCATATGTTGAGGTTCTAAATTTAATTTTTTTTTTATTTGTTTCCTTTGGTCTTATATATGGGGAAAGAAAACACATTTCCTTTGACTTTATTTAGCTACGTTTTGTCGCACGAGTTGTAGACCTCTTTAGCGATTTTTTCAGCTTCCTCTTGTTCCTTCATGGAACAATAAAAAATTATAAAACAGCGGAGAGAAACTAAACGAATGCCCGAAGACGTGCGATAAAACGTGGCTAAATAAGGCGAAACAAAGGAAAGAACTACTAGAAAACTAGGAAAAGACGGGAAACAAACGCATATATATAGCATATCGCAAGGTGTTAGTAACGTTCTGAGGGATCAAGATATGAATACGCTTAAAAACCTTCTTGTCAATCCAAAGATAAACCGAAAATGGAAGAAAGGTCGGGAATTTATAAAATTGCCTCTATTGGTCAAGCGAAGAGAGCGATAGGCACCAGATCCAATGAGCATATCAGGTGTTATCGCTTCGGTAGATTAGATTCGTCGAATGTAGCTCAACACATAAACGAAACCGGGCATAATATTAAATTAGAAAACTTAGAATTCGCCGCGGGAATTAGACGCGTACGAGACGGTTTATATAAAAAGCAACAAAAATCTGATGAATAGAGAGAAAGGAGAGAAAGGCCGCGCGTGTTTTATGTCTTGCGCTACAATGACAAGAGACCCTTCCGTCTATTTGTCCGTATTTTTTTGCATGTCTTAGTTTTACGGCATGTAGGTGGTAAAAGTAGATATTTGTAAATAATATTTTTCTCGAAAGTAATATCAATCCGGTCACCGGTTGAGAATATGGATCATTCGTATTCTCGAAGCCGCCGTCCCGGATTAATTAATTAAACTTGCGTGGTGCCGAGGTTTCCGATACTTCTGCGTTGTTTGCTTTACAAAATGCATTAATGAAATCCAGCCCAGAATCTTTCTCTTTCTATATGAGCTTTTCTGGAGACATTTCTTTCAGCATACGAGCCAAAAAATGAGCTTGCATGATAACCATTTTATCCAGAGCATTAATTATTTGGCGTTAGCTTTAATAATAAACTTTCAGCCTTTCTTTTTACGCCAACATTTTCGACTCTCGCTGGTCAGTTTCATTGTATTCACCCACAATTTTCATCTCATGGTTAAACAAAGAAGAGGATTTCTTAAATACACGCCTTTTAAATGAAGAAAATTATAAAACGTAGAATTTTGTGAAGTAACAACATTTTCTTTCATTTCTGCTCCTTCAATCTATTTAAATGCAAATTTTCCTATACTTCTGTAACTTTCTGGCGATTTGTTTTTGTTTTCTTGCGAAACAAATGATCGTGTTGTGAAATGTTTTTACTTGAAAGAAACTAGCTACAAAATTGTACAACTGCTATCATTTTTTTTTGTCGCAAAATCAGATTTCAAGTCGCTGGTTTGGTGACAAATCGCTAAATCTGATTACATTGCTTACACCGTCGCAACTAGTACAAGAAGGACCTTTTTTTGTGGTGAACTTACCGGTTTCAATTGTGTTTGATGTAAGGACTCGTTGCCAAGGATTTCCTTCTGTTCTACATCATCGCTACCAGTTAAAATAAAAAAAAAAAAAAAAAAACAGTGTAGTTTTAAGAAGAAAACAATATCACAAAGCATACAAAATTTTAGATTATTTTAAATTATTCTAAAGAAAAGCATTAAATACGTCACAAACTGTTGCGGGAAAGATGAAAATTGCAGTGTCTGCCATTAGGTGTCAGCACAATCCAGCTTTATGATACTCAAGTGACAGTTGCTCTGCGCATACGCAAGCAGTGTTAAAATGGCTACCGTGTTCAAAGGGTGTACTGTAGAAGAGCAGCGTCTTTTCTGGGCAAAAGGACTTCCTGCAAAAGATATCCATAAGGAAATGTCTCCTGCTTACGGTGAGAAGTGTTTGTCGCGTAAAGCCGTGTATAACTGGGTCGAGAAATTCTTTGAAGGGCGCTCAAAAGTTGTTGACGATCAGCGAAGTGGCCACCCCGCTCAGATTGCGACGGATGCAACACTTCGGCGGGTGGAAGAGATGATTTCAAGCATACCAACTGCAATACGGTGTTCTCGTGGTTTAAGCCTACGAATTGATGCACGATCGTTTCCGAAAAGTTTGCTTGAACTGACCGAGGAACACAGAACGATTCGAATGGGCTTGTCCTTGCAGCACCTCTCTCGGTACGCAGAGGAAGGGGAGGCCATGCTTACTCGACTTACTGACGAGGAATATTGCTACGATAGTGCCAGGCCGCATTCGGCCCACTTGACCCAGGCGAGAATTGAGGAGTTAGTGTGGGAACCTCTTGAACCCAAGCGACTATCATCTGTTTGGTCCACTCAAAAAGCATCTTGGGGGCAAACATTTCGAGGGTGATAACAATGTTCAATACGAGGTACGCACTTTTACGCAGCAGGCATTGGGGCATTGATAAAGCGATGGGATAAGCGTATTAATGTAGATGGAGACTTTGTTGAAAAATAAAGCTTGTTTTTCGGCTAACTATTTCTCTAATTATTTTTGTAATAGCTTTTTGTGACCTACTTACTGACTTTCCCTCGAAGATACAACGTAAAACCGCCAACTTGAAATTTTACAATGTTGTAAAATTTTGCGTTTATTTTCACTACGTAGCGTTCGGCCTAAATACAGTTGTTGTGTATTATTAAATATGTGCGTACGTGTCGATTTCTCGACGTAGTGCATTGTATGTTTGGGTAAAAGCGGATGTATTTTACCTTGAAATTCGTCTAACGATCTCGTAACAGATTTTACGAGGAGATACGTTTAAAATAAACCGAAAATGCTTGTCGTTACGATGGTAAACAACTAGGGAATTTACGCAATTACTGCAGTAAATGCAGCAATAAGAATTTAACGTCTAAGCGCTGAGAAAACCTTGAGAAGAGCAATTCGCGAGGAAGATTGATGTGATTAGGGTCGAATATTAAAGAAGTTGAAGATTATCCGACACAGGGAAAAATTGTACTTTAGTCGTAGTGATTTTCATACTTATCGCTCGGCATGCTTGGGATAATGGCGTAACCGGCCAATATTTTCTAAACAGCTCCAAATCGTACATACGGGTTGACAACCAGATCTAATTCAATAGTTATATACATCAGAGAGGAATATCTCAGAGATATACGAGAGTAGCCCGAAAAGTTTCAAGTCTCGATATGAAGATGGCGTTCTTCGTTAAAGCTATTCTGGTAATATAATAGCGTATGCGTTGAAATATATTTTAGGAAATTTCAGCCATGTTGGACGCTTGGTTGTTGTTTAACGGCCGTTTGCGTCAATCGATGTTAGTGTTTCTGTAAGGATACAAAACAAAACCGAATATCGAGCCGTCATTAAAGCCCAGGCATAGTCGAAATAGTGCGAAGGGTGAATCGGTTCCGAAAAAGGCGAAGGCCAGGAATGTGATTACAACTGGAAAACAATAACAGAGGCATACTTGACAAGCTGAAGGCAGAAATCGCGGAAAGTCGGTTGCATTTGAAGAAAAAGAAAGTTTTGTTGCAGCAAGGCAACTCACCGCCTCACGCTCTAAAAATTCGCGAATTAAGGATCAAATTAATAGGTTACCCGCCCTATTTACCAGATCTGGCCTTCAGCAATGCTTTTCTATTTTCTAGGCTTAAGTTTTGTTTGGGAGAAATTTCATCGAATAAGGCCATCACGTTCGTAAACGCCCATTTTGTAGAACAAGATGCCAACTACTAATAACGTAGGCTTCCACTGCCAAAGTCAGTTAAAATTAAACGAGTTCCGGGTTTGGACCGACCAAACCTGAAACTCGTCTGGAAAGAATGTTCGTGAACTGGGGAACGCAACGAGAGCCCCTGTTAGATCTTCCAATATTAGAATGATCGAGAAACCTCTCTTTCAAAATAAGCATATAACTGGATGGAATTACACCACGAACATTCTAGAAGTCATAACCGCAGATTCTCCAAAGCAATCTTCTCAAAATAACCGGGGAACTTTCTGCAACGTTTTTCTCATTACCTAAAATTCTACTTACGAAACCCATTAAATCAAACTTGAGGAATATATAAAAAGAAATCTAACCTAAATAGTTTCGATTCAAGTAGTAGATCGGCGTTCTGTATTCGATTTTACGAATGTCAAAATATCGTATGGCGAGCACCAGCAGAGCAACACGGCTTTCGTTTATTTTCTTAATTTATTATATTTTTTTTCATCTCCTCCATTCATTATTAATGAGCCGGCTAAAGATAGACCAAACACATCTAACGAGCTGAGCGCGAACAGGTGGACACGGCGATTCCAATAGCCTGCTTCGATAGGGGGATGGTACTTTGCGTTGCGGAGCTAAATTTACCACGTTGAACAGCGTGTCTGGCTTACGCGATATGACGCAAACTTATCGACCGTACGGTAAGAAGATTTAGAAACTAAACGAGAAATAGTAAAGAGTAACAGCCTTTTGATGCGATAAAAATCGTTGTTAATCGATTAAGATCATTTCGGGAACAACAAGAAGTCTTTGTGCGATAAATTCGGTGACCAGAGGCAATTGATCCGATGTTTTCCTCCTTGAAATAATCAATTGTTTCACGTGGTGTAAGAACCGGCATTGCCACGATGAGGGATGATGCGACGTCGTCGATTGTTTTTCCTGATTTGATTGATGATTTCTGACAAACAAATTGTTGTACACTGCCGTTCAGTGAAGTTCGTTCATACAATAAAAATCTATTATATCACACTGTATACAATTATTAATACATAAAATTAGAAAAAGATTAAGCATACACTCTTTTCAAAGGGATTAAAGCCATAAATTATTATGTAAAGTAGAAATATTGCGACGACCACAATAAAGTCCCTTTTATTATCATTCCGAGAATTTCTCGGAAGTGCCGATCTTTTGAAACGGGTCGTTCGGGGATTATTAACGAACAATACATTTAGGAAATATACCGCAGCATCACTCTTGTTTATTCATCACAGGCGTAAAGATATAAATTTGCTTCATTTTACTGTTAAACGTGAGTTGGTGTGCATCTGCCGTTTTTGCGCGAAAATTTTAAGAAAATTTACTTCAAAATGGCCCGTGGCAAGCCTACCAGTGTGGAAAAACGTTCACGCATTATTACGCCGTTTGAAGAAGGATATTCGGGGTGACAAATTGCTGAAAAAAATAAATATGAGAAGTTCAACAGTAAATGACATCATAAAGCGATATCGGACAACTGGAACTATAGAAAATCGTGTTCGTCCCGGAGCATCTAGGAAAACAACAAAAGTTGAAGATTTGAGAATTGTATTATTAAGCAAACGCAATAGAAAATTAACAGCGCCAGAAATAGCAGCCGAAGTCAATCGCGGCCGTGAAGAACAAGTTTCGGCGAGTACGGTAAAACGGCGACTTCAACAAGCGGACCTTCATGGACGCATTGCCATCCGAAAACCCTTATTACGTCGGGGCAACAGAGCAAAACGGCTACAGTGGGCCCGTTCTCATCTAGGTTGGTCGTTAGATGTGATTGGAAACACGTGCTTTGGAGTGACGAGTCAAAGTTTGAGGTTTTTGGGCAAAATCGACGAGTTTATGTCCGAAGATCTAAAACCGAAAAGTGATCCCGAACTGCATTGTGCCTACAGTGAAGCAAGGGCGTAGTTCTGTGTTAGTGTGAGGATGTTCCTCCTTTGCTGGGACGGGAGATTTATGCAGAGTGCAGGGTGTAACGAGGAAGGAAAATTATTTTGCAATACTCCAGAATCACGCAGTGCCATCAGGATTGCGTATAATCGGCTGTAACTTTACATTCATGCCTGACAACGACCCAAAACACGCTGCGTTAGTGTGTAAGAACTATCTAAAGGAGCGAGAAGAACAGCACACACTGAAACTAATGGCATGGCCCCCACAAAGCCCAGATTTGAACCCGATAGAGTTGCTGCGGGATGAACTGGACAGGAGGATCCGAAAAATATGCCCAACTTCACAAAAACATTTACGGAATATTCTGCAACATGAATGGATTAATATTCCACAATCCGTTTTAACAAAACTTATCGAAAGAATGCCTAGAATAGTTCGAGCGGCGATTAACAGCAAAGGAGGTTTTTTCGATGAAAAAAAAAATAACGTTCAGTATGTTATATTAGGCCAGAATAACTTTTTATTTATTTATTTTTGTCTTTTTTACCTGTACATACAATAAAATTGCATTTTGTTTTTAGTTTCGTTTGTTTCTGTAACCTTTTCATGTTTTTTATTAACCGACCGAACTTCTCTGGACGGCAGTGTACACCAGTTTACAATACAAAGCAAAAGTAATATCTTTTATCGTAATTTTTTTCTTCTTTTTTTTTTTTCTTCTTATGATAAGTCACATGCGGATCCTAATCGATCATCCTACGCATAGCATCGAAGGTTTTTGGAGCAACAACCGATTTTGGTCGACCTTCACCGATTTCCA
>CACRWG010005087.1:0-11658 GCA_902654985.2 Oryctes borbonicus
AAAAATCTTCTCGGTAATCCTAAAGATAAACCGAAAATGGGAGAAAGGTCGGGTATTTATAAAATTAAATGTAGTCACTGTAATAAAGCCTATATTGGTCAAACAAAAAGAGCGATAGAAACTAGATTCAAAGAACATCTACGAAATTATCGCTACGGCAGATTGGACGCGTCGAGTGTGGCACAACACATAAATGAAACCGGGCATAGTATTAAATTAGAAGACTTAAAATTGATTAAAAACGTAACATCGCCGCGAGAATTAGACGCGTACGAGACGGTTTACATAAAAAGTAATAAAAATCTGATGAACCGAGAAAACGGACCGTTGTCGTACTCTGTTCTTTTTGACCTTTTGCAGTAGGCTGGCACTCGTTTATATTTTGGGCCATAAAAGAGATCTTCCCGTCCATCTGGCCGTGTTTTTCGCATGTCGTAGTTTAAGACACGTAGAGGGTAGAATTAGGCACTTGTAAAATACAATATTTCTTCTCGGTGAAGGGATAGTTCATGCATGTTATCTTTCGCACGTCGTAGCTTCAAGGCGTGCAGGGGGTAGAAATAGGCACTTGTAAAGGATATCTGTTCTAAGAAGTAGGGATAGTAAATGCATGTTTAGTTTTAGAAAAAGTTTTTTCTCACTTCATTCGGTCACCGGTTGATGATGAGGACCATTCGTGTTCTCGAAACGGCCGTCCCGGACTAATTACTATATTACTATATAATAAATTAAACTTGTGTGGTGCGGAGGGTGCCGATACTTATGTGTTGTTTACCATACTACGCCACAGTCCTTGCTATCATTATTAAATAGTAAAAAAAATCAGACGTCCGAAATACGTATAAATAAAGTTTTAAAAAATTAAAATGATTTAAAAATTTAAGATTTTGTACTATAATTGTCTTTTTGTCGATATTTTTCAAATTCTTAATTAAATATTTGATTTTTAGATTAATTACACACTTTATTAATTATATATATTTTTTTAATTTGAAAAAATTATTCCATATTTAATTTCCTTTTTTAAGTAATTATTTTTTCAAATAATTTATAGTCTCTAAAAATTATACTTTCAAAGAAATGCAAAGAATTGTTCTTATGGGGTTTTTGTAGAATCCAATTATTTTTACTCGTATGCTCTCTAGATAAGTTTTCTAAAATATTTTTATAAATCAACAGGATTTCATTAACAGAAGAAAAATGACAGAATATGGTAATTTAATTGAAGAACGAGACGAACTAGAAGGTGGAAATGTTGCTATTAAACTACCTGGTGTACGAAAAGGTGATATGGCTGCTAGAGTCTTCAAACCTGAAGTAAGTAGGTCTTATTATTTTTCAATGTAAAAGCATTTTTGGGCTGCGTAACTGTGTGTTAGAGAATTTTTGAAAAAATCGATACAAAATATCAAATTTAATAAATCACAATGGCAATACTCAGAAGTTCAAGAATATTTTTGGTTTGATTTTTAGGTCAGAGTGTTTTCACTTCAGTTTTCTCCAACTGGCCAACCTTGGGCTGCTGCAACTACAGAAGGCTTGTTGATATACTCCTTAACCCCTGGACTAATGTTTGATCCGTGGAATCTACAAATGGATATAACTCCCACATCAGTAAGAGAAGCCATTTCAAATAGGGATCATACAAATGGTAGGCGCTATTTCAATTTGTTTCCTTTGTCAATAACAGTTAATGTTAATGTAATAGTTGACGTTCTAAGACATCAAAAAAAATCATAAATTTTCACATTCAATTACAAGAACACTTTATTAATTCAAACAATCTTGAAAAGGTAAAATATTCACGTTGCCTTTTGTTGACAACAGGATAGTAGCACATAAGAAATTTGATCTTGATTAAGTAGTCATTTATTTAAATGTATTAAAAAAGAAGTTAAGTATATTCAGTGGCTTTTATTGTGCGCCAAATATAATCAGAACACATCAGAAAATGCCTAGAAACAATAACCAAAAAATATTCAGAGATTCAGAAATTCAGAGATATGAAAAGTACTCTCGAAACCACGCTGATGACGCCGGGTAGGCAGAAACATGTCCGTGTGTTAGTGTATTTTTCTCTCTCTCCTTTTATTGCGTTTGCCGTGAATTATTCCATTAATACCATGAGGAAGCTAAGCTATCTTAGCATTATATTTTTGGCCAAATATAATGTTTGAATTCCAGCTTTAATGATGGCAATGAAGCTTAACGATACTAATTTGATACAAGAAGTTATGGAAAATGTTCCGTTCAAGGATGGTACGTTTGCTAATACATATTTCACCTTTTTGTCTTACTTATTTTTTAATATTTTAGTGGAATTGACAATTTCAACATTAGGAGAACAATATGTAGAAAAATTATTGACCATATTAGCAAATTCTTTGGAGATATCAAGACATCTAGAATATTATTTGCATTGGACTCAGCACGTTCTAACATATCATGGACCAAGAATTAAGCCACAACAAAATATGCCAGCTTTAATCTCCTTACAAAAGTGGTTAACTAGAAGACATGAACAGCTTTCGAAAATGTAGGTAACCGTTTACAACTATAATTAGACCACTTGTACTTGCTCGGTTCAAGCCTCTCCAACAGTTGATTATTACAATCAAATAATTTTTAATTCTTAAGCAGCTATAACCTATGTGATGCGGAGATTTAAGTATTAGGAGTACAATCCTATTTTATTAGCTTATTTGGATATGTTTATTCAGTTGTAGTAGTAGTAGTAGTAGTATTTATTATGTTACTTGTGAATTATTGAAAAAAGACAATACTGTGTGACAGTGATGTAGACTGGATTCTTTGGAATCGTTAGAAAGTATAATACACAAAGCAATAAAACGCATTTACTTTACAATCTTTTCTCAAAATTTACTTCAGTAATTCCCGCTTCACAAAAAAAATAATTAAATATTTAATCACGGATTAGCACAAGTTAAATTAAATCTAATTTGTAATGTATTAATAAGATACTCACCCAAGTATCGTCGTTAACACGTCTCAGTATATTTTCATGTTGCCGAACGCCTTGAATATACTAATTCTGATTAGTTGATCATGAATTAACTAGTAATTAGTCCAGCAAACAATGCAAAAGTATCGGCACACTCCGCCCCATGCAAGTTTAAATAATATTGAATTTAATTAATAATCCGAGATAGCCGTTTCGAGGATGCGTCGATCTTCATTTTCAACCGTTGACCGAATGATGTGAGAAAACTCTAAACCTAACATACCTGTTCTATTCCCACTTTCGAGAAAAAATAAGGAAAAAGTAGGCTTTTTTTCCTCAAGAGCAGGGATGTTAGATGTACTGTTTTACACTGGGATGATTGTATAAGCGGCTTATTCCTTCTTAATAAATATATAGATCTAAGATGTAAATTATACTACGATCTCTAGTAATATGCTAGAATTTCTAATTATTGCAAACTTGCTATATTTACATACCAAATGTGTTTAATATTTTCAATTTCAGATGCGATTTTAATAAATACACAATGCAATATGTTGTAAGGCAAAGTGCCTTAATGGCTAAAGACGATAAGACTGAAGCAATGGCATATGAAGACGAAGATGACTATCTACCAGAGAGGAATGATCAGGAGTATGAAAGCAGTATGAATCAGATTAAAATTATTGTACTTGTTACTTATTTTGTATAAAAATATAAATTTTGTATAAAAATATAAATGTTATCACTTTTCCTGAGTTTAAATATAACATTCCTATAATTACAACCTTTTGTATTGACACCTTTTATGGTTTCTTAAATATTTAATGGTAACACTAACAATTGAAATACGATATTAAGATATAATCGTACTCTTAAATATAAGTAAAGGCCAATAAAACAGCATAAAAATAAGGAAGAAGGTAGGAAATATCCTTGAATAGCGATCGATTTCGCACCAAAGAATACGCTCTTGTCCAAATGTCCACAACAGAACCGAAAAATATTTTTTTACCAAACCTAGATGAGAATGGATCTTTACATTTTTCCAATACAGCTTGACAAATCCGCAATTCGAGGTTTTTGGCGCCTTTATCTTAATTTTAGTGCTCCTACATCAAGGCGTTATAGTTGTTTCCTAAAAATATTCACAAGAAATACTAACTAAAAATATTTACCTACCATAAGTTGAGTTTGTTCCTGTTTCTTGCAAGCCTTATATCTTTCGTCCAGTACTTTAACGATTACAAATTCGCTTAAAGCACCGAAAACAAACACCATACAAAACGCCATCCAAAGATCTAACGCCTAAAAATAGGTTGTGCTGTAGAATTTACTAAATAATTAAGAGTACTTTTTGCTAATACTTTTACATAGGCTACAGGTGGAATATCTGTTCTTAGTCCAGCAAACATTGTCACTAAGGTTAATAGACCAGTAACCAATAATGTCACTCTCCCAGGGACAACATCTAATGAAAGCCAAAAGCTAAACCACGATAAAACTACAACCAAGGTTGAGGGAGCGAATGTTTGAATTAAGTGGTGACCTATTTGCCTTTCAAAACGAAAGTAAACGACTGTCTCTGTCGGTTATTAAAAAATCAACCGCTCCGAACGGCAGCTGAATACTATTGTAATATTTTATAATATTCATATATATCCTGAATCTGTTAGCCGGAGCAGATTTTACAGCTCTATTTATTTGTGTACCAACCATTTTTCTCACTGGTATAAACATCTTTCTGCGCCAATTGTAAAGGTTGTCTAATATGATATTGTAATAGTTTTAATTCTGGACTTACAGTAACTCCTGTATCTGACCACTTCAATCGCATCTTGGAATTGTCGTACGAAACTAAAATTATTGTAATCATACCAAGGACTGTGGCGTAGTATAGTAAACAACACAAAAGTATCGGCAACCTTCACACCACATAAGTTTAATTAATGAATCCGCCGTTTCGAGGATGCGATGGATCCCCGTTCTCAATAGACAACATTCGATCACCGGTTGGCATTCCCAACCGGGAAGGATGCGAGGGATACCCATTGGTATCCCTCGCATCCTCGAAACGGCCGTCCCGGATTACCTAATTGCGTGATGCGGATGTTGCCAATACTTTTGTGTTGTTTGTTAAGATTATTGCAAATTAGTTAGCTAATATAATTCCAACTATTCTGCCAAATTCAACTTACAACTCTCGATACTTAAAGGACAAATCTGTATATCCATCGGATAATATTGAAATTCCATTTGACAGGCGACAATTGCGTGCATTCTAGCAGAATACCGTACTGTTTTGTTCCGATATAGAGTAACTGACGAGAATTTATGAGTTAAGTTTGCAATTTCTAAAATTAGTGTAGGTGTAAGTGTAATAAAAAAAAAATTAAACAGAAAACATGTTTTAAACTCCCCCACAACTTTTGAATTTAAAAAATACAGATCGGGTTGCCATAAGTTTTCGAAAAACTGCGAAAGAAGTGTTACATACTCATCACCATATTCAAAAACTTCTTCGGGAATTCTTAATCTAGAATCTTGCCATTGTGGGCGAAGAAACATGTGCATTCTGGAAAGAAAATTAAACAATTTACCTCACAATTTATCAACATTACGACGCTCTGGTTTCCTTCTGTACTTCCGTTGCATATATTTTACGCAACGGAAATACACGAAGACATAGAAACGTTGCAATGTAACTCCTCGGCCACAGTACACCGGCCTGTTTTTAAACAAAAGCACTAATATTTAACGAAGCAACAAAAAAATATACAAAGAATAACGTCTTAAATGTAACAATTCTGAATATATAGATACTACAAAAATAAACTAACAATATTTTGTTATACTTTCAAGCTATTTTCTTAAAACTATAAATACCTACCATTACCTAAAATCCATATCTCCTACATTTATAGAGTTTATATCAACAACAGTCATACTAAAATCAATTTCCAATGGTTTGCCTTTAAATGTAGGTGGTCTAACTTCTGCAAGTTAGTATTATTACTCAGTAAGTTCCTCAGTTATATATACATATATTTGTTATAATTACCTTTTACATAATAATCTAGTAAAATAGTTTTAGGTTTCTGATGATGTTTAGATTTCGGTAAGATCATAAAAGCACTTTTGATACATATCTCGCTGAAAATATGTATTTTATCAATAGTTACAAATTTTTTATCAAAAACTAATTCGCTTACCTACAAATTAAAATACAGATTATCGAAACAATCATCTCCAATAAATACTCGTTGCAAGCAGAAAAATATTACTAACAAAATATTCTTAACTTTGGATGCTCAAAGATGCCCCTCTAGGAACCAGTAACTTAGGTACATGCCAAAAGAGTACTATAGAATTCAAAGAAGAAAGAGTACTGGAATCTTGTTTTTTTCTGGACCAAATTACAAATAATAGAAGGAGGAAGCTCATGGGATCAATTGGAGATGACGATACCGAAAATACGAATATAATTGCGGTTAATTTCTTTCAATTTAACGTTTCCTTTTTCCCTATACTTAATCGAGGAAACCGCTGTTATTTTAATCCGATTCAAAATTTCATTTAATTTGAAGGCAAATATGATTTTGTATTTTAAGAAGTATGTGCAAAATGAGTCAACGGTTTCACAAAGTCCGTTTCTTTTTCAAACAAACATGAAATTAAAATTTGATGTATATAAGTGTGATTCTTTTGGAAATAATTCACCTGCAACATTTCAGAAAATAAAAATTTCCAAAGTACATCTACTTTTATTGTAAGGGGATCATGCTTATACTTTGATCCCTCCAATATTTTTAATCAAACGACCCATCGTGTGGTAGCTCAAAAGAAAACTTATCCGCGTCGGTGTAAAAATTATTCAGAAACTGAAAATTTCATGTTTGATTTACATTAGAAAACAGACAGTACGTGTTAAAACATCCAGATAGACGTTGGCAATAACCGTATTTTAAAGTATTTCATTACAATAGTATGAACAAGCAAAACTAAAAAAAAAACAATATTCACAAGCACTGATAAAAATAAACACCTTTGGTCTTCGTGCAGTAGTAAAGCAAGTCAGGTATCAAATTCTTGCTTTATTTTTTGAAAAATTCTCTGTGGAATGTGGAATGGACTCGTTGATAAATCGTTGACCATTTAAATCTGTTGGTTGAGGCTTATAAACTAGGATTTTAAATGGCATCAAAGAAAGAAGTCGAAACTTGCCAATCGTCCGCATTAAGAACAACGGTTGCTTGTTTTTTAGACTGCCATACCACGGTATTGCCGAAAACTTTAAAAAGATAATCTGTGGTTGTTTTTCGGACAACACTTATACCCCAATCAACCTCTGCAAAACCTATAAGTGGCAAACTTGAATTTGGTCGGGGAGGTGCCCGGCAACAAGAAAAGGAACGAAAGTGAAATTATTTCCCTTCTAGCTACGCTAGACTTAATTGATTGTATCTACTGAGATAATACACAGCAGTATCTAAGTCTGGCCTTGCCCTCACAGTTGCATACATTGAACCTATTAAAGACCTACACTGCTTTTCACATGAATCAATAGTACAATTTTCATTGAATTTGAAATTAGCATCCATATCCTACACATTTACTTTCATTCATTCCAAATCGTTTTAAAACTTTCTGTAAAATCAATAAGCTTGCAGAAGCGAGTGCGCACTCATTAGATATTTTATATTATGAGAAATTTGTACACATTATTAAACCTTGTATCTTAAATGCCCAAGCAATTTCCATAAGCCAGCAGAAATCCATACTCAAATAGAACAAATTTCAGAAAATTATTCAATATCTAAAAGAATTTCCAAATTAGAGAACACCAAGCTTTCATTACACGAAGCGCTAAATACAGTAGATGACCTCAAAGTCTATCAAAGAAAATCTAACAGATAACGTAGGAAGGTTAACAACCGATAAATTATGTGTAGTTATAAATAAGATCCCAATTTTCAAACTATAATGCGTATAGCCCAGAGCTCAAGTGAAATGCGAACGACCTTTTTAAATTCGCGAACACAATCAAACTAGAATAGTAAGTAATTACCTACATTATTTTTAATATTAATAGTAACAAAGCGTTCGTTTTTGCAGGCTTAATTATCAATAACAATAGGTACAATTTGATTGCTTAGTAATCGAAATCCCAAGATAAGTTAAACTATTATGTCCCATATCCTTCATCCTAAACTGACTAGATAAAAAACTTTTCACTTCCTCTATGTTTCGTAAATTGGCTCCCAGAATTAACAGGTCGCCAACGTACAATAATAAGTACAAATCTTTCTTATAATATAGGGAAGAACAATTCTCCGACCTCCTTTCCTCTGATAGTCTCTGTGAAACGTCCGTACCAATACTTCGAACATTTTTTCAATCCAGAAAGTAAGTTTGTTACTTTTAGTATGTACCTATCCGAAACATCAACACGTTTTTGGTAGTTTTAAATACACGTCTTCATCACTTTTCCCACACAAAAATGGACCTTTGTCATCCATTTCATGTATGTGGTAACCTCTGTGAACGGCTATCGATAATTCAAGCCTCAATGTTTATAATCTCAATGCTGCCGAACAGATATCATTGAAAGTTTCTTGTTGATAAAAGCCGCGAGCGACTAATCTTGCTTTAAACGTTGTCTTGTTACCCATATTCTTTTTTGTAAATACCCACTTTGTGCCAATCAACTTTACTCCCTCTAGTTTTGGTACTTTGGTACCATGTCTCACTTTTTTTTCAAACTTTGATTTCTTTCTCTACCGTTTTCTTTATCATTCCTTGATTCTATATCTTCATAGCTTATTACTTGTCCTGCATGCAAAGCAAACATCGGTTCATCTTCCATCTCAAAATTCATTACATAATTGTCCTGCCACTTTGTTTACTTTTTCTTTTCTCTGCTTCATTATTCAAGTTTTGTCTTTCCGTTTCCTCTTCATTATTTGTCCTATTGTTTTTTTTTCTCCATTATCTTGCTATGTACCTGTTGTTTCCAATCCAAGTTCAATTTATTCTTCTACATAGTCCCTTCCAATGCAAACACGCCCTTCTTTCTTTATTGGTCTTTCATCAAATCAAGCTTTCTTCTTAGTTGGTCTGGTACGTGATTAAACGCAATGGTTTCATATGTGTCACATTTGGTTTTCTTCCTTCCCATAGTTCACTTAGTATCTTATGCTACAGAGCTGTAGGACTTGCATCTGTTACATATGCCGAATAATACACAGCTTCTCCCCCAAAACATTTTGTAATATCGATCAAGATTGTTTGCGCTTTATCTACTTGCGTTCTGCTTGTACGCTTGGCAACTGCATTCATTTCTAGATAATAAGCCACAGTATATTGTACACAGATTCCTTTACTTTCGCAAAATTGTTGAAATTCTTTTGACACATATTCTGATCTCAACTTCAGTAAGTCTGTATTGTGTTAAATGTTTAATTGCATAGTAATATTTCTTAATTTCTCAAAAACCTGGGCTTTCTCTTTTATTAAATAAAAATTACAAAACGTATATAGTCATCTATGCATGTTATAAAGTAATTACAATCATCCCATGTATCGGGACTTATAGATCCACGAACGTTAGTGTGTACTAACTCTAATGGTTTAGTAGCCCTACGCCTTATTAAATGGTTATCTTGTCATTTTATCTAAGAAACAATGTTCGCATAACATGCTCAATTTTACAATCCCCAATATCATTTAACCCATCAACCATTTTCTTTTGTACTGTCTTTACTGGCAAAGACCGCGGTTATTAAATTCTTTCACTGTATATATTTAGAGGTCAATTTTAATTTACTATGAGCTTAAAAGAAACTAATGTACATACATAAAAATATATTTTGTCAGTTTATATTAAGTAACAACAATATATCATCATTAAGTATAATCAACAATAACATGTATAAAACATAATAAATACAAAATTTAATAATAAATAATCTAATATCTATTGCCTCATTATATCCAACTCTTCAGGCGTTACATGTAACCTCAATCGTTTTTCAATTAACAGATCCTGGATCGTTGGTAACTCGGCTGGAATATATATTGCCGCGTCAATATACAAAGACTGTAAAATAATAAAATGTATAAGTAACGTTATCTCTTTCGCACAAAGATACTAGAGTTGTATACCTTCAACCAAGGACACTCCTCAACAGCACGGTAGTAGGCGTCTCTACAAAGAGTAGGTTCAAAATTCTCGTGTAAAAACTGTAGATAAAGCCGCCAAATTAAACCGCATCTTCTTGTACACATATCGGTGCTCGTTAAGCTTCGGAAGAGTGATAGCATTCGATTTTTTAAGCCAACATGATCTGCCAACCTCTCTCCTACAAAAAAAAAATAAGCCCTTTGTGACAAGTTTCAAGTAAGTGTAAGAGTAAATAAAATAAATAAAGATTTAAATTAAACTGAAACTTTGTTCTACTGTTCTAAACTTAGCGAGTTATCCCCGCGGGCACGGGAGATTGTACGATGCAAAATGGTTTCAAGATTAATTCTTGAAGCCCAGAAGTTAAACCCTTACAGTAGCATTTCAAGTAGTGTATACTGCTACTAGATTTAAAACACATTAGTTAAAATCTATTACTGTAACTTCTTTGATTGTAACTTAAGGCAGCATCTAGATGTCTATACTTCCTTCTATGGATACTAGTTGCAATATTACACAAATTACCTGTGAATGTATCGATCCAATTCTCCTGAATATAACTGGCTTTCTGATTAACAATCAATACCAAAAACAGATTGGGTAGGACGTGTCCCGTTTTCATCAACATGCTTTTCACTTTCCAAAATGTCTGGCCCAAACAACAATTTATATTGTGCTCCTTAGCTAATACTGACAGCATAAAAATGTTGTTGGGGTATTGTTCGATGCTTCTTGTCAAGACATTATCCAATATTTTAAAAACGCCAGCGCCAGGATTCTCCAAACAATCTTTAAACAAGACTGCCACGTAAAATTCGTACAAAATTTCTTTCTCCCAAATATTCTCTGAGCATTTTTCATCCAGTTTATTTAATGTATCTTCAATGAATGTTCCACATTCAATAATTCCTTTTGTTAAGTATAAGAACCAACCATAACATATGATCCAATCAGTTATAAAATTAGGCAGGAAATGTTGTACAGTAATTATTGGTTGAAACTCTTGCTGCAGGAGTAGTAAAGTTATATGCTTAAATTTTAAAGCTGCTTCATTCAGTAAATTTTCATCAATGAAGTTGTTTGCTATAGATTTTCCCAATGATAAAGTCACAAGAAAGTTTAAAGCTTGTTGTTTGTCATAAATCTTCGATAATGGGTTTAAATGGAATTCGACCAATGTTCGATACACAGAACATAAAGCTGATTTTATACCAAGTTCTTGAATATAGTCTATCATTGCACTATTGTACGTACTAAGAGTTATTTTCAAAATATTAATTGAGTTATCTATATTTCCCAGATCATTTTCTAATAATGCATATTCTTTATACAGCACAATATTATCTGCTTCGGTCTTTAAGAGAGCCTTTATTTCACTTTTCATTTGTTTCTTCAAACTGGTGGGCATTTTGACTAAACCTTGGCTCTCGAGAACATAGAGCATTCTTTGAAATCTAAACCACCAGACAGTTACAGCAGTCTTTTCATTTCCACTTAGAGAATCAACACAATT
>CACRWG010005088.1:0-11639 GCA_902654985.2 Oryctes borbonicus
AAATTGGTCCAATCTTTCCCGTCGGCGTAGGTGACTTTGTAATGCCGCATTCTCTCGAGATAGTGATGAATCGCGAACAAACGATAAAATTTCTTTATTTGAAGCATAAATTTCGAAGATTTAGTCTAGCTACAGAACTTGGCGGAGGTACCACTAATCCCGAAAAGCAGCTGTGATCGACAAATACATCTCTACAAATGATATGCTTCTTTCCTCGTTGCTCGGCATGCATACTAGCTATTAATGTGGTCCAGGACAACACAAGCTTTCTCTTTAATATCCGTGGACGGTTTCTGTCTTAAAACTTTGTAATGGCAACCTCGTAGTTTTGTGTTTTTTAAAAATAAGATTGTCTTAATTTATGCAACGCAGTTGTTCCTAAATATTCTCTTTGCACATATATACTCAGGCGATCTTGCTTTCGTTGATTCTTTTTACTATTTAGTTTAGCTTTTTGTATCAATTCCCAATCATATGCTGCCCTTTACAATATTTTGATGGTTTGAAAGTTTTAGACAAGTAGTTTGGAAATTGTACAAAAAAATAAAATATTCTCAAGTCGAAACTTAATTTAATGATCCAACTACTCACACTAAGCCTAGAATACCAAATCGTGCATCTATTATCTCCCACAACTGTACCACAATCAATATCCTAGATAATCAATCCGTTAAAGAGATAATATCACTCGTTACTTTCCATGTCGCCTATTCCATAAAAGCTTCGGTGTCGTTATTACCACTACGCCCATTGGACTACTTCGGTAATCAAGCAATCCGTTGGGAAGAATAGTTACTATCATGTCAATTATTGAATGTGGAAGTCATAGTGGTTTGACATCGTTCGTCAAACTGTGTCCAATGATAATGGCGATTTCGTTGGTGAATTCCTTTAAGCCGGTGTAGACTTTCTTCAGTACCTTTCTGCATTTCTGCAGTATATACTCAGTTGCTCAGTTGCTGCAGTTGTCTCCATATCAGTTAGCCATACACGGAGGCTATTGACACAGTTCTAAGCCGAGTGTGGTACTACCGAATTTTCCATCGATGGAGTACACCGACTCCGGTCCGGCAGAGTCGGCATCTGTACCGTGCTTCTGTTGTGCCTCTACAAAGACGCCGATGGCTTCATGCTCCCCCTATCACTAAAGCAACCATATTGTTTCGTGACCCCAGGCGAATCATCCATGATCATGCTGTCAGACATAGGATCCGAAATTGGTTTAAAATCGTTTTCCAAAACGTTGTCTAATCATAAATGAACTACAGTAGGTTGCTTCCATCGCTTCTTTCATAATTAATTTCTTATCCTTAGATTGGGCAAAAGAAAATCAAAAATTTAGGTTTCCCTTTAATTCGATTATGAAAATTCAAGAACAATACAAATGCATCACCGTTGCACACCAGGGCAATGCATTTGCCTTACGTTAGTAGTATAGACAGCAACTCTCTAAAGAAGCTAGATCTCTGGGCACCTTCTAATTCATTGATTCATTGCACGCTTCTGCATCCTCGAAGCTATTACGTCCATTAAATGCCTCGCCCCAAGGAGCATGAAATCGCAGGCTTCAAAGATCAACGAAATAATGTCAGCACATATGCAAATGATCTTTGACTTTGTTAGGAGTCAAGGGTAGGTGTAGGTTAAGGGTTTCCATTTTGTTGCTGTCCATTTACTGCTATATGTATGACTTTTGCATGAGTGAAGAAAGTGATCTTTGCATGAGATGAGACCTCCTTGTAGATATTCACCAGGACTCGTCGTTTTTTTTTTCAATACCGGAATTCAAGCGGTTTTTGGGCCTTTTCTTTATTCTGGAAGTTCGTCCTGAATCTCTCCGGCTAAATTACCAGTCTTTAATTCCTTGTCTAAACAAGGATGATCTTTATTTCCCAACTAAGAGCACTAGCAGTTTTTCATTTTATTATTTATATTTCTGGGGACTATTGGAATCTTACACAGTTTCAGAAAATAGCATTTTAATGTGCAGGTGTTGATATATCTCTGATCCTCCTGCTGGAAATAGCTTATATTCTCTAAGCGAAACCTCCACGTTAATCCAGGGAACCTCCCTCTCTTCTATGGCTGATTTTTTCGTGAATCCTTCACGCGAAAGAACGGAACGCAACTACAACCTCACACGCGCCCCCTTCAGGCAAAAGTGACAAGTACTATTTCTTTATATCTAAGGACAAATTGTAATGCAACGGAAACAGAACACCTTGCACCTTGGATGCATATTTAAAATCTCTTTGATACCTATACCACACTTCTTATATGCAAAGCTAATACTTTCTGGGTTAAATATATTGTGTTCGGTGATAATTTGCAACATGGGACCAACAATAACCCAATAATCATGTTAGGCTTACTGAGCTCGAAATATGTATTGCTGTCTGAACTTGTACAATATAAAAATATTCATTACTATTCAAGCGTATCTTGAATCGAGAATATTTCATACTTAAAAAAAGAATATCTGAATACGATAATAATGAAAGTTGTGTCTATTACAATTATTATGGAATGTTGCTTCGACTGTCCAAAGTTAATGATGATAAGAACTTTATGGTAGCAATCTTTGCTGCAATATACTTTGTATGGAAAAAACGTGTTCTTCTTTCATTGATCTCGAGATTTTTATGCATAGTTCATACACCAGTATGTTGATGTTCTAAAACTGCTTGCATGAAAACCCTTCTCTTGTTTTCCTCGGTATTCACTGTTTTTGGACGCAAATGGAATTTATATTTTACATTAACATTGTATTATTTTAGCAAATTGCTAATCAATAATTATTCTAATCTAAATATCGACTACATAGATGTACAAATATTTACATAGGACTTTATCTTTAAAATTTCGTTTTAGCCCTATTCAATTTCAGTAAACCTTAGGAGTAAACCTGTTCTAATTTAATGCGTCATTGTCACAATACTAGTTTAAAATTGCAGGCAATATTGGTTTGTAAGTATATGGCATCTTTACTAAGTTCTATTCCGTTGTGATATCAGACAGTAAATCGTATAACGATAAAAAATCAACTAAAAATTAGTGAATACTTGAAAATTGCAATACGTGAAAATGCACTCTTTATTGATTCAATACATGGAGACCCCCGAATCCTGCTTTCTGGACTGATTATAATCGCATGTCACCGTTTTAATATTCTCTTGAAAGTTATTTATTGTAATTTCGATAATCTCTACTTTTACTTTATCCAAAATTATTTGTTCAAGTTTTTACATCAAAAGGTATGTTATATCAGCTGAAATTGATAAACCCATAGAGGTTCCGAAAGTCTATGTGTAGAAAATGTTTTTAAATTGGAAGTAAGGTGAGTTATTGTTTGAATGAGATCATTCTGGTGTAACGATGTATATAATTTTAGTTCATTCGGTCTTTCTTTAATAGTTTGTATTGCTAAATTAATGGGAATTGCCAAAATCCAGTTTTAAAATTAAAATATTACGCATTTTTGTCTTCCAAAAATAAAACCAAAAATAGAAAATGTGCTACTTGTGACATTTTTTATATAACTAATTAGGATGAGTATGTACACAACATGGTTGCCAATTAAGAAATAATACAACAATATCCAGATATGACTATGTCCTTTATTTAATAAATACAATAAATAAATATAATAAGTTCTTACTAATAAATCATCGTGTCTTAAAGCGTAAACGAAAATGAAAAACAAAATTTAAAACAATTAAAACCAACTAGCCATTAAAGTATTAAATTGTAACAGGTAATTTTTAAGAATTTGCTTTGATTTAATACAGTTTTGCAATAGTAATTTATTTTTCTCACAAGAAACAAAGCAATAATTTTAGTTAACTCAACTTGATGGGTTTCTGGTTAAAACTTACAAACTAAACGATGTTTGTCACATCCACAACACCGACGGGCACATCATTAATGGTGCGAAATCCTTGGTTACTTTCCAAGTCATCAGCTCCATACATGCTTTTGCATCCTCAAAACTATTGTGTCCACCGGTCCCGGTCTGGATATCCCGTCTCAAGAATGATGAGACCAGCGACTTTAGTGATCGGCGAAATGGCAGTCCGTGAGAGTGTGGGAAGACCACTGCCGTGTCGATCACTGTCGAGTGCATAAGCCGCAGAACTCTTAGATTGTTTTCCAGGCCGTGTCCAATGAGAACGGTACCCTCGTGAATGAACTTTGTAAGATCTTGTTGTACATCCTTGAGGGTCTTCGTTCCCTTCCGGTGAATATCTTCAGCAGTTACTCCAGAAAATCGTGTATTATAGTCGATCACGTCGCTTTCAGGTACGACATACTGATCATATACCACATTTCCGTTCACCGCAACTACAG
Source organism: Oryctes borbonicus (assembly GCA_902654985.2). Classification (NCBI taxonomy): domain Eukaryota; kingdom Metazoa; phylum Arthropoda; class Insecta; order Coleoptera; family Scarabaeidae; genus Oryctes; species Oryctes borbonicus. The sequence continues at coordinate 4,348 of CACRWG010005088.1, forward strand.
AGATTTTGCACAGTTCTAGGCCGTTGGTGGTAAAACACATTTCGGTGTCAATAGAATACACACCCTGACCGTAGTCAGGATCTGCATCGTATTTGGGGCGCGTCTTAACAAAGTCACTGAATGGTCCGTTAACTCCGTCTACTAGACCAGTCCAAACATGGTGCTGGCCTTGGGTACAACCTTTCGTTTTTCTCTCACCACCACAGCAAGTATATTGTTTTGAGGACGCATTCACATGTATTAATTTTCCAAAGTGGTATTCACATAAATCTTGAATTGCGTAACAGTCCTTTTTAGTGAGAAATTCACTTCCACAGCGCACGCAAGGAATACCGTTTTGTGTCACTACACCTGCCTGTACGCCTTTCCCAGACGTGAGGACGTACTAAAGATGATGACTTGCCGAGGATTACCTGCTTGCTCTACAGGGTAACCCAGGGTTAACCGCTGTTCCCTTGTATGCAAGTAAGACAGCAGGAGTCTGTGTAGTTGCCCGAATTTTAAAACTGGGGCAGCGTACGTTGAGGATCTTACTATAGACGACCCAGTAGCCGCAACAGCGAGCACATCTTTTTCTTTGCAAGCCTCATTGTTATTAATATTCAAACCGGGTTTACTTTCTTCGTTAGCGCGAGGTTTGGTACTTCTTGTGGAACATGGATCTTGGACGCTTGATCTAAGCGTTTTAGGCAGGTTACTGTTTGTCCACACTCTGCAGCGACAAAGGTTACCATTATTTTCTGGTTGTTGCTTTTTAGTCGCGTTATTTTCCATTTCGTTTCTTGAAAGACAAATTCGGAAACACTCTGAGTGAAGTAGACGTTTCTACTCGAGGTTTAATACTGGAGATCCTACCGCTGTTGGTTCTTCTGGATCCTTGTCCTGCTTCTTCCAGTTCCATCGGGTTGATGATCTTCCTGGGGTTCTCGGTTCTAGTTGTTTGGGCCTCGGAGTCTTCTTGGTGGACTCCCTCCTCGGTTACTAAAACAGAAACATATTAGTTAGTAAGGCGTTTGTACGCGCTAAGGTGATACTTATGCCAGCCTACTCAGGTGATCGTAGGTGGTCTTGTGCCTCGATCCCGAAGCTGTTCTTCGGGTGGTGGCGTTCTTCATCGCGGGATTCTCGCTGGTTAGCGTCCTCCGGAAGAAGTTTTTGTTGAGCCGTGCCAGGAATTCCTGCAGCCGCTCGGTCTCGCTCAGGTGTGTCAGCGTAGCCAGCGAGGTGGATCGGGGTACGTGGAGTGCTAGTCGCAAGCAGCGATTTTGTACGGTCGAGAGGGAGGTAATGTGGGTGGGTGCCGCCGTGACCCAGACGGGACTGGCGTAGGTGAGGATCGGGCGTATGTGTGCCTTGTACAGCATGACGCCCGTTTTGGGGTTGAGGTGGGAATTTGCAAGGATGGGATACTGGAGATCCTATGCACAGGGTGATGTATTTATAGTCACCGAAAGTTTGTCAATAATATTAATCAAACAAATAGAGAACCCATTAAGAGCAATTAAAGATAATGATATCATTTAAATCTCAAGATTGTTGGTTTTGTAATTGTAATTGTGTGTGGATTTTAATTCATTAAATTGTATGAAAAATAAATAATAGTGAAATTAAATTTGGAATTAACTATTGTATTCTTCATAATTGTAATCTTACCTTGTATTTAGAAGACTATACCCAAGGGGTATGCCGGCCTAAATATTTACATAGGACTATAATCCCTAAAATTTCCGTTACAACCCTATTCAATTTCAGTAAGTTTTATGAGTAAACCTGTTCTAATTTAATTTATTAATTAATATTATATGAATACTACAAATTATTGTACAAATTATTATAAAAATTGTACAAATTAGGCAAATTGGGCCAATCGGGCAAATTGGGCAAATCGGGCAAATACAAACTGTGGAAACTATACAAATTATACAGTGTTTGACAAGAAATCATCAATACTATACTAATTAATACTTAATAGATACTCCCTAATGCCTTTTTTTAAAGTAAATTGAAATTTTTGAGACTTTTTCAATAAAACAGTAAACGTACGGTAACATTTAATAGTATAATAATATAGTAAGGGCCTCTTTGATAAAAGGTTTTTCTCTGGGATGGGACTAAGAGATAGTCCGCAATTCTGGTATATTCATGAAAATAATTGTATACGAAAATTTCATCCTTATATTTATGTACAAAACAAAGCATATCAGGTATATAGAAATTATAAAGCGTAAACAGAGTCTTATTTTAAAAAACCTCTCTGCATGAACCTCTATAACCAACACTAAACACCGTCGTAAGCAAAAAAAATTTTTAATGCTTCAACATTGCATGTACTTTTTAATTGTTTTAGAACATAAAACTTTAGAGAGCGTTTTACAAAGGTGAGAGCTCATTTTAAGTTTTCGTTGATTGTTAAGGCCTAAGACTGTAGTTGATGATATACTTGTCATCATAGTGTCACCATAAATGTTTATTTCTGTGACAAATTTTAATTAATTATGAAAATACATGAATTTCGTTTTTTTTTTGATTATAATCGCATGTGATCGTTTAACATTTCTTTTTCTCTTAAAAGTTATTTATTTTGTTTAACCGCGAGGGGTTGGGGGCGATACAGGAATTTGAAATTTCACTAAAGCAAGTGTTAACGATGCTGCCGCAGTTATGGTCCATTATTCAAAGCTGTTCAACCGAATTTGCTGCACATGACATGTCTGCTTTACACCTTCTAGCATACACGGTGCTTCTTAAATCACCGAAACGTATTTGGCTATTTTGTTCACAGTGTCGGCATGTCGGAACCGCCGCAGCCAATTCTTACACGATGGGGTACATGGTTAGATGTTGCTTTCTACTATTTTTAACATTTTAAAAAGATAGAATTAGTGATTTTACAACTGGATGTTAAAGAAGCAGCTGCAATAAAAATAAATCAAATGCAATTCCAAAATCCTCAAGTTGCAACAGATTTAAAAACTATTAACGACAATTAGGTTCCAGTAGCCCGCGATAAAAAAATTACAAAACACTTCGTTGTCCGTACATGATCGATGTGAAATTGTTGACCACGTACAAACAGTGCTACATATTTTAGATGTCAAAGAAAAATTTAATACTTATTACCTGAAACACTTATTCGAGTTACGTAAAAATGTCGATTCCTTTAGATAACGCCCACGTTTATTTCGGTTAACTCAGCGTAGTGACGCTACTGCTAGGCAATCAACCTGTTGCTCTCTAATGATGAGTATTGTCTGGGTGTGCCTAGCCAACTACCAATTCCAAAGAAACATCCTGTGCCTAGGTTCGGTTTTGAACCGAAAGTACTACACATTTTTATCTTCACAAATAAAACCAAAGACAGAGAAGGTGTTAATTAGGAGTAACTAAATTACGTTTTTTATAAAACTAGTTAGGATAAATATGTACATAAAATGTTGACAAGTTATGAAACGGGGCAAAAATATCCTGATATTGATAGGTTCTTTATTTCATAAGTGTAATAAGCAAATGAATTTAATAAATGTAAATCTATCTGTGTATCTAATATGGATATGAATACAAATTTGTTGTAAATTGAAAATAAATACCGTAATTTTTGGGTATATGTATAAAATTAACCGGCTAATGTAACTTACCTAATAACAACTTAATACAGCAGATTTTAGGTGATAAACAAAAACATGTAGTTTTAAACAATTAAAAACAGTTAACGGCTGGAGCTTTGAAGCGCAAAACTTAAAATTTATGAATTTTTCTTGATTTATTGAACACACGAAGATTCGTTCTTCTTTTATATGCATGTGTCTTATATTAGTTTTTATACAATTATTTTTGTGCATTTATTGAATTTATTTGGCAGACGTATGTGTAGGGGTTTTAAAAAGATATGTTGTTAGTGAATTTAATACTTCAATCATTCATCATTTCGTCATGGCAACCTAAGCTGAAGGTGTATGGTATTGAGGGTGTGTCGTTAGGTCGGTTCAAATCTTTTTTTTAATTACAAAAAGCAAAGCGTCAGTGCTGATGACTCGTTTCGATCTAATTGTCTAGGCATTAACATTAGAGTACCTCATCCCAACAACAGTCACGGTCCATAGAATCTCCCTAATTATTTGTTTTAAAGAAGTATTAAAGATGATAATAACAAAGGAGGAATACTATTTAATTGGTTTATTAAACTTAAACATTATAACATACAATATACATACAATACAGATCAGTTCCTTAGGGTTTAGTTCCGGATGACATGGCGGAAGCCTCAAAACTGTGTGTCCTTTGCGCGCTAAGATTTCGTCGAATTTGCAACTTGCATATCGATGTTTATTTTGTTTAATTATTTGATACAGCTGTAGCTTTAACATTGCAGTACTACAGAGAATATTTTCTTGCGTTAACCAATCTATCATTTCAGCTTTCTTACTAGTACTCGTTGGAGTGTAATCTTTTTGTATGTTGTGATAGGACACATTATCTGTCACAATAACAGAATTTGTAGGCAAGTTTGGCATAAGTTTTTCTTCTAACCATGTGCCATAATTTTCTGCATTCATGCCTGAATGATAATCACCGGTTTTTGTGCCGGACTTGAATATCAACAGGCAATTAAGAATAGAACCCATGTTTCCACCGGGCTGTACTATTATAAGCCTGGATCCTTTGGAAATGTTTTCAAAGAGATCTACCGTACGTTCATCGCTCTACATTTTGGAAGATGTATGACCGCTATGAATATCTATATAAACAATGGATCGATTCTGGTCGCGATAATATTTGATTTTTTGTAAGTAATCAATTCGTAATGCTCGTATATCAATTCGTTCTATTAATACTCTTCTATTGTGCTGTACGGATCTAAGCTTAGATCACAAATCCGTTAAAATTCTTCTTAACGACGTATCCGATTCCTTCCATTTAATTCCCGTTCCATCTTCTGCCGTAGGGCCGATACCGTAACACGGCGTTCATCTGATCAATGAAACTCATATGTCATACCCCGCACTATTTTTAATTGGTATTCTGGTAAGCTACTGCCATTCTTCTGTCTCGGTCTTACCTGGACTATTAAATTTTATTTCACCTGGATTTGTCGCTACATGTCCTTCCTGAGCAATTCTTTCTATTATCCGCACTGATACACTAGATGCATCAGACAATAACTGTTTTATTTCACTTGCATTTACTGATGTGCTTTTATATATAGAAAAATAATTATGCACATTAAAAATTACATCATGCGTTTGAGCGTATCTCCTCTAATAGAGACATTTTGAGATGTTGCAGGTAAATAGTCAGAACGTATTGTTCCCGCTAAGTGGGCGGGCGCGCTCTTAAAAACGATTACAGCGCATCTATACTCCTCGCCATCACTCGTGGCGGCTATTATATGCAATTCATAAATTTTTCGACGACTCTAAATATTTTACTCTGCTTTATTTCCTACAATGTATTTATGAAACATTACACTAAGGTTTTAAGGACAAAGAGAAATCTTCAGTTTACAATTACTCTTGGGATCATACGAGAACCACAATTTATTGTACTTACAGACTTACCTAATTGTTAGTACAATTAGGTAAGTCTGCTACATCCACACAGAAATGTAATCTTTCCAAGAAAGTCTCTACTCCCCATGTAAACTCGCCAAATTTTTGCATTTTGGAATTTCTTATTATTATTTCTTTCCACAGTACAATAAATTGTGGTTTGACTTCTTTAATTTTTCTTTGCTTGATTTCTTTCAGTCCTATACATTCACATTCCTATGTATTCACTGTAGTTCTTCTAATGACAGTGTAGGATGTCCTCAGCGAATATCCAGCCCTGCGTCGTTTCCAAACCAAATTCAAAATGTATTTTCGTTTCCCAAATCTTTATTTCTATATTTTCATAGCTTTGAAAACACATGATCCAAACATGATTCACTAAGCGATGTTTATACCTTATATGCTTTGGTTCGTTCGAAGAATTTTCAAATTTTTGTAATAAATAACCTTTCTGATTCCAATATCTACCAAAATATCTTCCACTTCCATGGTGATGTTGCATGTCGAAATTTCGAAGTACGATAAGTGGCAATGTATGGTTTATATGTGAGTAGTGATACAATCACTAATACACAATCGGTTTAATTAATGTTCAATTTTGCAATGTTTTTCGATCTCATTTTAAACAAAAACGGGTCTTACCCTCATGTATAGGATAAGAACGAAATATAAAACTAGTGTAAAATCGAGGAAGTACGTCACCAGCACAACTTCGTCTCGCAAACCCGGTTTCAAATGTAGCCAAGTAAAAATAAATACACTCTTAATATAATTATTACAACAACATATTATATAATTACGCATAATGCTGTTGTTGAGACGTTACGCAAACTTTCATCAACATTTACTTACCACGAATTTTAAATTGAAATCATTATTACTAACGCGTAGTTTCTTTGGAACAATCGATTAAACGGCAGCCCAACTAGAACAAAGTTGTAGCTCTCTACAGTAATTAATTAGAAAAATAATAAATTGCCGCTTGGCATGCGAGGAAGGGGAGCGTCACAGATTTATTTGCTTCAAGTAATGCTTACGTTACAACCAAGATGCAAAAATTTTTAAAATAACGACGAATGTGCAAAGAAAATCTTAGAATTAGTGGTTGCAGTAGAAACATTTAATCCAATCTATCTGCAAAATAATTGAATTCTATTTCTATATTCTCAGTTAAGTTATTAGAGCGAAATGTAATAAAATGTAACAAAACTTCCAGAAGTTCCTCTACGCCCTAAATACAATAAATTTAAATGAAAGGTCACAAGTGCTCCCCTTTTTTAGTTGATGTTATTCAGCCTTTTATGCTCCATATAAAATTTTGTTGCAGTAATAAACTCGCCACCCAAACCCTTGCTTCTAAGTTATATGCAACCTGTCGGATAACCCGCCGCAATGCCATAACTGTCCACGTTTAAACTTTTTTAATGATAATTCTATGAAACGTAAAAGCTTTTATACCTTCGTAGGATTAAATTTCAATTTTCTTAAAATATCATATATAGGATGTCTATTAAAGTGAAATGGTTGCAAAACCTTCTGGCGTTGTTGATCTAATATTAAATCAATAGCCAATGCGATGAAACAAAATTCAGGGTCTTTTGTATTGTAAGCTGAATATCGTGTATTTTCTGGGTATTGCAAACCCTTACTGGTCCTATGTACGAAAACCGTTCGTCATAATTAAAGAATCCCATATATCAGGTTACCTTGCATTGAACGGCGATAAGTAAGCTATGTCAACCCGGT